>JAAGNO010028280.1:0-56073 GCA_033439905.1 Ceryle rudis | reverse complement strand
CAGACCAGCAGCACCAGCCTTGCAGTTTCCTTAGGGTGCTACTTTTTGTGCCCAGAGAGTTTCTGCTGAGCTCAGCCGTCTCGTAGCCTCCTCTAGCAGGCGACCAGCTGACAAAGCCAGCTCCTGGGAGAGGGGCTGGGTGCAGACCACTCTCCTGGAAAGAAAAGTCATCCCAGGTGCCCCAGCACAAATGTTCCAGCAGCCTCCCCAGTGCCACTGAAGGTGCGTGATACCGGCAGGCGGGCTGCAGCGCATGCTCAGACACGAGGCCGTGACCATGGTTCAGGAACCAAGCTGCTCTTACGTGTTTACACTGAACAGAAAGTGGATCCACGAAGCAGCACATATGTTTGTCTGATAGTTGTTAAACAGGGATTTGACTGCAGACCTTCTGGGAAAAATCTAGCGGAAAAGAGCTGAGTATCTGCCTCAGTCTTGGCATGCAATAATGCAGCTCCATTACCATGAGGGAACTGGTGTGTGGCTGGAATTAGGCACACTGGCAATCAAGCCACTTCTTTACAAATAACTAAAAAAAAAAAGTGAACAAACTGTTTGTTATCAAATTGATTCAGGCATCTGGGACACAGTGGGTGAATACTATTGATTATTTTCATTCAGGTTTTAAAGTGAATTTATTTTGGCCGACTGCTCTCCTTTCGTATTTACTTGCCATGAACATTCGAGTGATCAAGTTTTACTAACACAGATGTGACCTTGACCAAGTCCTTTTACCCCTTTGTACTTCCATTTCCTCTTTCTCTCTTGCCCTTCTCAGTTGTAAACTCAAATACATTGCATCCATTAAGTTCTACACCTTAATTAAGCATACTGAGCCCTGGCTTGCCTCGGATCACGCCACACCACAGTCACAGTAACAATAAAAATTGTGCAAAAAGCTATTTAAATGCCTTTTGCTGGCTAGGGAGAAGACAGTACATATGGTAGCTGGTTCAGTTATCTACCTGCTTACCCACCTGTGCTGAGCAGGCTGTTACCAAGCAGCAGGGACAATGGTCCTGTTCCATTCCATAATGGATTTAGTCTCCTTTTTTTAGTTTGGCTCCATGTTCTTCCACACAACACAGGAGTTAAATAACTTTTGAGACCTCTCCCTCACTGTTTTGTCAAGGCCCATTCAAGAAAGAGTAGAAAGTAACCCACAGAGGGCATACCCGGACAATATTTGTTTCCACAGGACCTCTGGCCTTGTAGGAGCTGTTTTGCCAAGGGCATACTGGCAGCACCAAGCACAGGTCTGTCCCCATAGGTATGGGACGCCAAGGCCAGGGAACAATTCATACACCAAAGCCACCATCTGCATTATCCCTTCCGTACCACAGGATAAGTGGGCAGAGAGTAAAAGACAACAGCTTGTGCCTCTCATTGGAGCAACACCAAAACTGTGCCTTTGGGTAGTCCAAAGGGTAAAAAGTCCTTCTAAGCTGCAGCTGCTTAGCAGAGAAGTCCCTGAGAAGCCACTCCTTCCAGCTGATTGTTCTTGATGGCAGCCATTTCAGCCTTCCAGACCACTAATCTCAGTTGCTGAGATAGGACTCAGCCTGGCTGATCCTCTAGTATTTAAACCCCTCACTAATGAGGGCCAGATTCAGAGCTGCTGTAAATCGAGACAATTTCACTGAACTCACTCAAGCCGGGTAAACTTACACCAGCTGAGGAGCTGGTTTAACTGATATAACTTCTGAGGGCATTTACCAAATCTTGAAAAAGAGAGAAGAATGTACTTTGCTCCTGGGGATATTTGGGTTGTATTTCGGGGTTTTGTGTTGGCTCTTTCTTAGAGTGTTTCTTTTTTTTTTTTTTTTTTTTTTTAGGCAGGAGGAGTGAGGTGAGAGGAATGGGTTTTGGCCTGCTCAGGAGTTGCAGAGCTGAAGCTGGGAAGCAATGCAAAAGAACACTTTCACAAGTAGAGAGTGCCAAATGAAACACTGGCTTTTCTTCTGTGGCTGGAGAAAGCTAAATACAACATTCACATTACCTCAGTTTCTTCTATCGCTCCAGACAAAACTATTGCCAAGACAAAATAACCCCCTCTGCTATTGCATAAACTCTGCATGTGCAGTTATTTGTACTAGCCAAACAGAAAGAAATTAATCCCATTTTGAGCACTGAATGCATGGCCAAAGATTTCATTATATTGTTACCATTTGGGGCAAATATGCAGGAAGAAAAGAAAACTCTGCCAGGATTTCAGACTGAAATGTACACTTAAAGCTTAGCTCGTGACTTCCCAGTGCCATTGTAAGGCTTTTTCCCAATGTTTCACCCTGGAGGGATCATGTTGTGAGTTCAGCAGGCAAGATGTTGCCATGACATATACCTCATCAGATCAAAGGCACTGCATAGAGTGCCAAGGACGGATATGATTCTTTGGACTAATTTTATTACTGTAACTCCACTGACTTCAGGACGTTACACCAATGATGAATTTGGCTCATCATACACCAAATGAAGCTTAACATCTTTTGTTCCGAGCCTTCCTTACAATCCACCTCCTCTGCTACCACCTGCTATTACTCTTTGCGTATGTTTACACCACATATCGCAAACAGCCATGAGCAAGCTCTGCCCACGCTCCAATCTGACAGAAGCCATGTGATTGCCTTGGCACCAAGCCGGAGCTAATAATCCCTCCTGAGGAGGATTTTTTTTTAGTGAATAGTATGGGCAGAATGAGTGTACATCTACCCATACAGTATCAACACGCCCAAAGAGTAATCTATGCTGGGAATCTCTGTACAGGTCTGGAATCTTCTTCCCTTTCTTTTCGCACAGAGACTTTTTCCCATACCCTTTAGAGAGATCTTGTGCCTGCATTCATCATCCCCCCCGCCAGCATAGTGCTCCTGAGTGGTACAGAGAATGACTGCGTTTAGAGCACTCGTTGGTACAGAGCGTTTCAGAAGCATCTAGTCCTAGATAGTGAGCTTTCTTCTTTATCACTTTAAACAAAAATTTCACCCAAAGAGTTGACAAAATGATCCTATCATCCAAATCTCATCATACCACATCTGCCCACCCTTTCTGTCTGCTGGTCCCCTACTTTCCTTTGGCTTCTGCACCAGCGCCACTATGGCCAGTTGACGGTGCTGTTCCTGCACATGGCTTGTGGCCCTGCTTTGCAGCAAGACCTGCTCTATTGCCTGGGCTCCTACTTGGCACTTTCACTTTCTGAAGACCTGGTCTCACTGCTCTCCTGACCTACACCTGGGTGAAGACAAACCTGTAAATATTACCGTGACTAGAATGGCTTCCACAGTGGGAAAGGAACAGCGAGATCCAAGGACTTGTGATGTCTGTGATTCTTCGGCTATCATATACTCTGCGTCTTTTGAAACTTATCTCCTCTGATGTAGGAAGAATCTCAGGTTTTCATATAAAATTTTCAAACAAATTAAAGCTACCCAAAGTCAGGCACTTTTGTTATCACTTTTGTTTCTATCACTTTAGTTTTGTCATCAGTTTAAATGAATGACTATCCAGCGAGATAAGCCAGGCAGTCATTCACTCCAGGGTGGTGGTGTACCCAGTCTTCAGTCACACACTCCTATACTTGGACCCTTTGGGGTGCTCTGCAGGCACACAAAAGCAGAATCAGGGCATGTTCGTGGTGTCAGTACCCTCAGCTATAACCTCTCTCTGCATATGCATGAGGAAGGAGGCCCATTACTCAGTCATATGAAACTCCCTCCTCCACCCCAAATACAAGGTAGAACCAGGAATGGTCTCAGAGCAAGAGGTACTAATCTTCATGTCAGTTAGCTGCATACCCACACAGTATTTTTGCATTAATGGAAGCTGAAAGAAAAGCCATCACTGGTTTTCTAGGAGCTTTACTAGAAGTTTTGCAAAAATTTTGCACATAAAGAAAAGATCCCCAATTAAACAGAAGCAGCAAAGGAATGTGTCTCACGAGAGAAGAGACAATAAAAAGTGTGGAAGCACATCAAGAGGATAGAACCAAGATAAACATTTTACCTTCCTCAATGAGGGTAAAAAAACAGCAGTAAAAGTCCTCTGAAAATTAATTTGTGTGTGCATCCTCCCGGCCACATTTACTGTCCTTGTCAACACCTCCATAACACTAAAAGGTTTTAAGTTCAGAAGATGCAGTATCACTTCATCTTTCTTCAAATCTGAGAATGCTAATGAAAGACCTTGTAAAAGTTTTGTGGAGTTTGCATTGGCAAAGGATTATAGAGATACCTTTCCAGAGCTTAGCAGTAGCTCATGAATTGTCCATTGATGCAGGGAAAGGGAGCCAGGAATCCAAATACCACTCTCCAACTTTTATTTTTTTACCATGGGCTGCTGTTACAAGTGCTCTACTTCACGGTGATAAAGGAAAAGGATTTAAAAGCCACTTGATCGGTGTTGTCTCCATTCAAAAAGAATCTAACCTGATTTATTGTTCCTCAAATGGCTGAAATGCTACTTTGCTTAATATCATTAAAAACCTGATATCGGCACCCAGCCCTAATAAAAGTATCGGGAACATGGTAGTAACCTACCCACGGAGGGAAAATGAAGCTGTCATTTTTCAATATAATTAAACCTGGTTTCAAAAATCCGAGGGTCTGTAATATGAATTACACTAATTACTTCTTGTGGTTTAAACATTGATTTCAATGTTAAATTTAATGGACTTAATGGATGTTGCTTTTCCCATCAGACTGGTGGCCGATGTTTGTCTTGTTTCTTGACCACTTATAGATTTCTGTTGACCCTTTAAACGTATTACAATCGGCAGCCTGCTCGTTCTTCGTGCATGAGAGTACTACTATTACTTTCCATGGATAATCCCAGCTTCCATGTAACCTGTCTCTTGGAGTTATTTTTGGCAGCCAAATGCATACATAGTCCAGGAAACAGAAAAAGAGATCACTGGACTAAGTTTTCAGAAATGTGCAGGCAATTAATTTTGCCTGGGCAGTATGTGAAATCCAAACAAACATTAGGAAAGAGCAAAACGTGCAAAAATTCACAGGCCGGTAGTGCTGCTGTTTGCTGCACACCGGTCTCTTTCCTGCATTTGTTCATTGCTGAGCAGAGTTGAAACAGAGGAGCAAGGATGCTGAGCCTAGTTCTGAACTCCAACCAGTGTAAATCAGAAGGTGCTGGAATTACATCCATGAAAAACACTTTGGAGACTGGAATCAGGTTCCCTCTTGAACTTTCTGCTTATCCGGAAAATGCCAAAAGCAGTGCTTGGGTTGAACAAATAAGAAATACATTACAAATAATAAACCGTGGCCTTACTGTTGACTTAAAGACAGAACCCCCATGGATTGCAAGCAGAGTCAGATGAGATACACGTTGTGTGTGATCTATGGGACAAGAGGACCACCTTTGTATTTGGGCTTACACCCAAAAGGCACTCTCTGGGGGGTTGATAGTGCTTTGATTCTCTTCAGAGTTAAAACGAGTCCATGTAGCATCCAGGCTATATAACAGGACTTGTTTCACTGTTAAGAACATGGACAAAACCCAAGTTCTTCAGATCACAGGGTGTGTCTCCATATGAGTTTATAAAGCACTACCTGGGAGAGGAGGTCTAATCTCAAAGGTCCAGGTGAAAACTGTGAGGAGTGCT
Organism: Ceryle rudis; assembly: GCA_033439905.1. Taxonomy (NCBI): domain Eukaryota; kingdom Metazoa; phylum Chordata; class Aves; order Coraciiformes; family Cerylidae; genus Ceryle; species Ceryle rudis. Next base: position 50,459 of record JAAGNO010028280.1, on the reverse strand, counting down.
GGCTGCTTCACATTCCAAGGGCATTTACAAATGAGTACGTAAATAAAGACCTTAGGAGAGGGTTTTTAAAGTACCTCGTGTAGAAAATCTTCTCATCCTAATGTATCACAGTGCTGAGGGCATCCTAGGCTGAGGTTAAAACAAGGGCAGAATGCCTGTTTTCCCACCAGAGTGTTTCTACATTTGTTGCCCACAGACATGGGAACATGGATACCAAAAAGGAATCGATACCTCAAGATATTTGTATCATTTCTTTTTCTGCAGCAGAATCTCTAGGTGCTAGATAAGAGATATTTGCTAAGAATGGAAGAGAAGCCTACAAATATTTGTTAATTCATCCTACCAGGAAACCTACAACTGCATCAAGGTCAAGAAGAAGAGTTTGCTATGGCCACAGGCTTGTCAGCTGTGGCTCAGGACAACAGGATTATTGCACATTTATCTGTGGCAGGGTCCTTACAGTGGTGATGCCAAGAGAGAATTATCATTCAACAAAATGGTTTTCCTCTTTGTCTCTGCTTGTGGTATGTTCACAAGCAAAGTCGTGCTGCTGTATTTGTCACTGGCTGTTCCTGGAACTGTAACTGGTATGACTTTGAAAAGCGTAACATTAGCACAGAGGAATTCTGCCACCACCCAGACTGTTTCTGTCCAGGGACTAAAACATCTGTGCACAAGTAAAATACATATATATTATCCATATGTGGACTGAAAAAGTTAACAGAGTCAAAACAGACAGCTCTGGGAAAATCTTGTTAAGGGCCAAGTAATCAGCATGTATAAACTAGCAAGATTTCACTGACACCAGCGAAGCTCTGCTGATTCACATCAGCTGAGGAGCCTCCTCTCACAAGTGTGTTTTTCTTTCTGTAGGGGAGTTCACTCAGCCCAGAATTAAAGACGACATCGTAATCCTCAAAGAAAAGGGAGAAGATTTTGGAAAGCTGATTTAATTCTTTCCGTTTAACAATTCAAGCCAAATTAGAACACACTGGGGATTTCTGAACTGGATTCTGCTCAATGGGAAAAAACATTTCTAGGAGAACTTAGAAAAACTTAAAAACCTGTGGACTGAACTGTTAATACTGGCCACCTAGTTACTGTCTAAATGAGAGGTGATGGATCATGACCTATCACATCTCAGATCTTGACTGAATGGAGTGGATGTGTACTGGCATGTGCATCTCCTGTGTAAGCTCTGCAGTCAAGCCCTTCTACAGCTAGAAGATATTTTTCATAATGGGTGCTTTTCCAGGCTGGATAATAACAGCATTCTTGATTCTTAAGATCAAGCTGCAGAGATGACAGGTCAATAAACATTTCTCCCTCTAAAGGTAACTCTATAAGAAAAATAATTAAGCAATGGCAGTTGTAGAAAATGGCGCTCTAGTCACTATTAATGGTCACAGTCCAAAGTCAAACACATCCAACCATCAAAACTCAAATCTGTTTTGACATTGCATGATGAAGATATGTGGGTCTCATTACTCAGCTTTCCTCTCCTCCTCTTCTTTCTACCAAGTGTTGGCTCCTGACAACATTTTACTTCTTAGAACTACTCAGATATTTTTCTAAGCAAACAAGTGCACTTCTGTAGACTTACCCTTCCTCTTCCCTTCCTCTGAGCGATATATTTTAACTAGCCCATGGACTTGCCTTAGGCCTTGTCTCTGGGAATGAGGCAGCCTCTCATTCCTGCAGGGTCTCATGCAGACCCTGCTCAGGCCAGCAGTGCAGATGCTCATTACCATCTCTTCATGGGTGGATCCAATTCCCATAATCCTTCCTTCCTCCCCACATTGAATACTATATTAAACTGGGAACAGGCGCCCTACAGAGAGAAGGTTGAGCACTTAACCTGCCACTGAATTAAAATACATCCTGTGGAAAGCTATTGGCTCCGAGGGTGCTTTGGAAGGGCAGAAAACCTGTATGCTTGTAGCTAAGGAGTACGGTGCAGGCAGCTGAGCTGGGGAGCAGGTGCTGTGCAGCGCTACAGAAACACTCCTGGCTCGGTCGTTAACCCGGGAACTACCCGGAGTCAGAGCCGTGCCACTTTCTCACTTTTGCCTTACTAAAATGAAGCAACACGTTTTCTCATGTCTCTGGGCATGAGGGAGGACAGATTCTTTAAAATAATGATTTTAATTCACAGTAGTTAAAAATAGGCTCTTAACTCTGTATGCTGGCATCTAAATAAAAGCAGCCTGACTCTGAGAGGTGCTAAGCATTTGCACCTCCCAGCAATGTGTACACGAGCTGTTTTAAAGATCTCCAAAGATACAGATCTCCTTCCCTGCCAATACCATTTCTCTCTCCTTCAGTATAATTTTATAGGCCATCCATTTTGACATTACATCAAATTAACATTAAAAACACACCTACCACTTAGGGGAGCGATCATAAGAACCCACTCTTCACAAAGCACAAGGCAGGATGCCTATCTTGTGTTACAGACAAGTTCACATTTAACTTTGAACACATGCGTAAGTAAGTCATGGAGAATTCATTCTGACTTCTGTGTTGTCCCAAACAATGACATTTTCCTGAATCAGGGACAAAGGAAGTCATTCCAAAAAGCAGTGACAGCAGAATAGATCATGTAACATGCAGTTTAGCAGGCGCATCTGCTTCTTTAAATGAGAAAGCCCAACAGAAAAATAGTAACCAAGAAGAAAATTTGTTCAGTAAGATTTGAAAAAATCCAAACCAAACAGAAAATTCTCCCCCAGCTCCTCTGGAAGAGTCAGCCTACAGAGTCGGGAATGCTGAAGAAAGGGGAGAGTGCATTGCTGTGAACTTAACCGAGCTTTTATATCTCTTCCATTAGGTAATTTTCAAGTAATGTTGATTTAGCAGTTTCAATTTCATTCAGAGGAGGCTAAACAATGTTAGAAGTTAAAGTCTTCCTTTCAGGTTTGCTTTACAATTCACTATCGCTCTCTCTACTCTTAAGCCTGCACTCCAATATATAACCAGTTCTATATTTCTTATTAAAAATGTACAATGTTTCAGAAAATTGAAATAGTTTTCAAAATTGTCCCCCACTGGTAATTCTGCATTTGATTGTCAAAAATGTTAATCTTTTCTCAGGCCTGAAATTATGAGCCAGCTTTATTGGTCAAAGGCCATAATAATTTGAGCTCTTATTTTATAAACTCATTTCTGCCGAGTGATATCCTGATAGGAGCAAGAATAATAAATCACAAACATGTCCCCCAAGATTGCATTGTAAATGTCAAACTAGACAGGAAATTGTAATTAAAGAAAGGAAATTGCTACAAAGAAGCACTTGATTTTAAAATGAGCTAAGCACAGAATTTTCTAAGCATTTAATTATAGACCAATTTCAACTGACTGCTTTGCTTTTGCAGTCATATTTCTTATTATAACTCTTCTACATAATAACCAAATCTCCATGCTTACCCTGGTCAGGAGTCTTACTACATAACACTGCATAAGCATGAGGATTACTAACTTTACAGCAACGATTATCACATTTTAGTATGATGGACAGCGGTATCAGAATTTTACATCAGTGACAATCTGATTTTAACACAGCAACCAAGCGGATATCTTTTTGTAACAACAACCGCACCTCTTGGCACCTCACTCTTAAACAAGCAGCAGGACCAGTCCTGAAACCCCTGGACTGACAAACAGCAGGGTGAGTGAAGAATGTGGTCAGGGACAGACACTCTGCCATCGCAAAAAATCCCTGTTATCCATGAAGGCTGCTGTGCTTCCTTTCAGCCTAGATAGAGCCTCTCGGTGCCATCAGAAAGTGTGCTGCTCGCTTCCTCTCCAACGCATCTAAGTCAGCAAAGAAAGGATTTAGGGAAGAAAACAGTACGTTCTAGTAACACTACAACAACAAACCACTTAAATATATGGCTTATTGTACGTTGAGCAACTCAGGACAGCCTTTTGGAGCCCTAAATTCTGCTACTGAGCCTTTGTTTTTCACTGACCTTCTGGTTCAAGAGAGTTAACAGACATTAAAAAAAACCTCTCTTCCCATCTTCTCAGCCTGACCCAGGAGCTGGTCTTCTGTTGCCCAACCATTTTTTTCTACTTCTTGTCAATACCACAGTGGTGTAAGTGGTAGGACTCAAGTGCACAGTTCTCCTCTTTTTCTTTCGCATAGCCTCAAACTTTACTGGAAGTAAAATATACTATCCACCAGCACACTGTAGCTTTTTTGATTTGAAAAGACAGATATGCAGAAAAACTTTTCTACAAGACTGAAGCTGGAGAAAATCCTGTTACACTGAATCCTCATTAGGACCTAGCAAAATTCACTGAATACTTGACACTGCATATTTCCAACTAGTAAGGAATAAATCAAGATGCAGATGTGATCATTTGCACCCATAAGCTGACTGCAATGGAAATATTATTCTGCTGCAGGCGCAAGACGGAATTGGATAAAGCCCAGTCAACTGGCAGATATTTACCAACCAAGGAATTTACTTGTGAATCAATATAATGACCTAAAATTTAACTACTTGAACATTTAGGAGAACAAGGTTAATAGCAGCATTCTGATCTTTTACTTTCCTAGGAAATAAAAACCATTAGAGTGGATGAAAACAGTGTCACAACAGAAGCAGCATTTTCTTCAAAGTGTGGATGTGTAATTGTAACATAATGTAGTCATTACTTGGCACAGTGTCTAAAGCCCTCTTAAGTAGAATGGGGTTACATCTCTAAGTATAACATACAAAAGAAACACAATCTAAAATGTGCACCTGATAAAATAAGATGTCCTGTAGCTCCACAGAGTTTAGTTGCAGATTTCATCAGTAACTAGAGTTCAGGTAGAATGAATAGACTTAAAGAAAGTGGTAATCTCAAGGGGAAAAAATAAACTAATTTTCTTGGAAAGAGGTGTAAAGAAATAGGCCTGGTCAAAAAGACGTGTCTTGGCAAGAGAACATACCAAAAAAAAACCCCAAAAACCAACCCCCAAAACAAACAAACAAACAAACAAACTCAGTGAGAAAAAAGCAGCAAAAGTTTTGAGGTTGCCTTCATTAAGAAGAACTGCTGAAATCAAACTAAATAAAGAATGCTGTAGGTCAAGTACCGTGCACAATTTTTGAGATATGTTTGTATGAAAAGAGATGAAGCATGTGTGAATAGGTAAGTGCTAGAAGAACAGGAAAAAAGTAAAAGTGAGAAATGAAGGGTAAGTAATTTGTGAGAATCCAATGTGGATGAGGATACAGATGGAGAAGACCAAATGAAGCAGAACCTTTAAAGAAAGGATCCCACCCAGAGATGGAGAACCAGACACAGAACCCAAAAGAAAGAAGGAAGCAGTGGATGTAAGAAAAGAGAAAAAAACAGGACGTTTTCTTTGGTAAGGTCTGTAGCAAAGAGGCTGTATTTGCCCCATGCCAGCCAGCAGGGCACATGGCTGGCTCATGGCTGGCTCAGCATGAAGGACAGATTTGGGACTGAACACAACCACTGTTTGCTGGACTTGGTACACTGCTCGTTTGCTGAATCTGAATGTTGGTATAAGACACTGAGCAACAACAAATTGATACTGATTACATAAAACTTACTTTTGGGTCAGGGTGAATAAATATGTATCTATTTCTATTGAGCGTGATGTGAAGTAACAGTGACTGCAGAGGAGCTGAGGAAAAGAAGGATGGAGATGCTGTGATTGAATAAACAGCACAGAAAATAATCACGTCTAATAAAACATGCTCCTACCAGTGCACCTGGAGAATTCTCCTGCTTTACAGAGAATTTTCCTCATTATTTCCTATTTCTGTTTTCCTTCATGGTTATGGCTTTGCTGCAGAAGTGGCATTACTAACACTCAGCTTAAATCCTCTCAAGTTAGTTTCGAACCCAGAAGAGAGTGGCAATTTTTGCAAAGTCATAAATTAAGCTTCTCATAATGACTAAATTACCTCGTAGAGCATTTTATTACCGGCAGAGAGAGGCTGCTCTGGCCAAGCTGCAGCCTGTGTCCATCAGGGTTCAGCCCCACTATGGGGACAGTGCCAGCATTAGGGTCAGGGCGTTGATGCCCTTAAGGTCAGCACTTGGATGTTGCTTCAGATAAAGCTTCCTTCAGCTAAGCCTGGTGTTTTTGTCACTTCATCTGTTACTACTTTATTTCTTGCACATTTTTCACTTCCTCTCTACTTGCATTTATTTTTTTCTTTCTTCCTTTGGTGAGTTCAATCTAAGCCTGCTTTTAGAATGGATTTTTTTTTTTTTTTCAGCAAGATCATGACCTGTGCTTAATTCAAGCAATACTGTGAATACAGCCATCTCCCTGCTTACTAGCAGCATGGCTTAAAAGAGGCACAAGCAGCGCTGAAGGTGGCAGGCAGGTGAGTTTTGGCTGGTGCTCAGGGGTGACGGCCCAGGGGATTCGCAGTGCCAAAGGAGGGCTCTGTGAAGGGCAGGAGCTGCCACCTGCACACACTCTCCTCTCGTACTCTGGCACCAGCCGCCCCACGCAGCCGTGCAGCACTGCCACCTGGTTAGTATCTTGTCTCTCTGGAAAGCAATATTTCCTGATTACTGGTGAGCTTCTAGTGGCAGGCCAAATTAATTCTGGGAAAGAGAAATACAGCCTGGCATCCCACTCTTGAAAGGCTACTCACCTCATACAGGGTTTCCATAACGGTAAGGTCAGGGAAGTAACACATCTCTTTGACAGAAAGATAGCACGATACATTTCCTGGCTCTATTGCACCATCTCCATGCAATCTGGACATGGCGTTTCACGACTCGTTTGCCTTAGTTTCTCATTTGTAAAAATGAAGATCGAAATCCTTCCCCCTCTGTTTGGGCTCTAAGCTCCTGGGTAGAGACACAGTCTCAGATGAGGTTTTACAGCACGCAGCCCAGCAGGAGCTACATCTTACCGAGGGCCTTCTACCCTTTTAATACAAATGTGAAACTTGTGTTACTGAAATGCCATTTGCATCTGTCATCGTATTCATTAAGCTGTTAGAAATATCAGGTGAGACTGCTACTCGCAAAATTCGCAACTAGTACACCCATATATAATATATATCACAAGGGGGAGACAGCTAAAATACTTTCTCTTGAGCACTTCAGGAGGAACTCCCTTTCCACTGCCCCCACATAGTGCCCTCGGTCCCCCGACTGCCAGTGCACTGCAACATGCTAGGACCGCCACACAATGCATATTTATATTTCAACTTAATCAAAGGGCTTTTTTGTTTTTTTTTTTTTTCTAATTTTAGAACCTACAGTCTTAGGTACTGGCCATCAGGTACATGTGCTCACGGGAGAAGGATCCTGAATTGCTCAGCAGGTACCTCTAACAGCACAGGGAGTCATTAGTAGCAGCAGATTGTTGCAAAGGTGCAGAATCAAGTCAGAGACATGGTAACATATAGAATGTATCGTACACACACGCACAGACAGAATGAGTGCATTTTAAAAGCCAAAGCAATGGTAAACTTCTTCTCATGCCCAGGAAAGGGAATTGCTTTGTTTATTGCTATCACTGCCCCTGTGAATCACAACCCGTACCACTGGAGCAGATCAAAGGCCACAGATTTAATTCCTCAAGAAATTCCCACATCAGAACAAACAGTCACAATTTCAGGCAAAGCAAAAATTCCAACAAATAAAAATATCTAACTATATCAAAGTAACTTTTTAGGCTATAGTCCCAGTGCTTCTTTTCAACACACAAAAGCACTTCAACCTTATCAAAATGAAATATAATGATCACTTCTCAAACATCTTGATCTAAATCAGCTAGTTCCCACCATTTTCTGAGGCTGCTACAAAATCTGTTTTCCATCACAAAGGCTGTAGTGCTCTGTCACTTGTCAAATGTTGAGTTACGCAAATATTTTAAAACAAAAATAATTTTCCCTTTCCTGCACTCCTTTTCTTCACTAATCAGTAACAGAAATAATCAAAGTGGTGAGCAAGGCCTGGCCTTGTGTCATAGCTCCACTATGTCCATACCAGGGATAAAAGAAATCGGGGTAAAATTTGCTGTTAATGAATCAGTTCAAACTGTAGCGAAGTAAGACCTGACAGAGATGCTTGGGATGGACAGAACCATAGTTTTTGTAGACTAAATGCTGAAATCACAGTGCAGGAAATGCTGCCCTGCAAGAGGCTTGTAGGATTTATCCAGGATCCCTGGAGAAGCGAGAGTAGGTGGTAGAGAATTGGGAGGCTCATTAATGCCATCATATCTTACTCCGTAGCCCTTACTGGGCCACTTTTCTACTATTTTTTTCCCAGGATGTGGCTTTGTTCTGTGAGTTAAAGTCTCCAGATCCACAGGTTGGAAAGTCGCGTTGCTGTTGTCAAAGGGACATGTGCATCATCACCGTCTGGGCCGTCACTGGTGGGATAGGTGCCTCCTGTGTCTGATTGCTAAAGGGGCATAGTTTTAGTTTTTCTTCTGTCCTATTTGAACATAAAATGGCAAAATAATCCAGAGGATCCCAAGTCTGTATGGCAAATTAACAGTCAGAAATTAGGGTACAAGGAAGCTAGCTCAGGTCTTGCGAGTTCCTTTTCAGAAAGCTACTGAGCTCAACTAGACATGAAAAAAATCTTGGAGATGATGCTGCCTACATATGCCATAAACAGATGTAGAGTTGGATTTTGTCCACATAGCATGAACATTTAAAACTCAGTAGAGGCAGGATATGCAAACAAAGAGAAACTTGGTGCATTCAGTCATACATTGACTTATGAAACTCAAGCTGATGGGTCACAGAAATATCTGAAGGTGTTTACATGAAAATTCCACTTTGTTTGCAGGACTATCTGTTTCAGCAGCATATTCTCCCAATAAATGTTATATATTAAGGCAACCTTTTTTTTTACTACAAGTTGCAGAATGAAATTGCCCAGTTCCAGAAGATCTAGGCCAGTTATAGAGGCTGTCATGTGAGAAGACTTCACAATTATTTCTCACTGGTTATCTCTGAAAAGAGTGAACAACTTGGTACACTCTCTTGCCATGGAAGTAAATAGGATGGCCGAGCAAAAGCTTCTCACTTATGTGATTATCCCCCTGTGACAGCCAAGCAGAAGGTGAAGAGTCCTTGCTACTGACAGAGCTCTGCTTTCCTCCTGGTCCCCACCTTAATGGAAATGCACCGCTGCTCAACAGAGCTGCCCTCCACCTCCTCTGAGAAGTCAACATTCAAAGGCAACTGTGCCACAGTCAGCCTCTGTGGCCAGACCTGACAAGGCACAACGCTGTGTCCTGCAGAAATCCTCTGCAGAACAAGCCCTGCCAGGACTACCCTGCAGTGGGTGATAGCGTATGATCAGGAGACCGGGCACCTCCGCCTGGCCCTTCATCGTGCTGTGCAGACAGGTGCTGTGACCCTTAGGGACAAGTGACACCAGTGCTCCTCAGGCCTGACCTCAGGAGTCACTGCAAAGGTTCTTGGAGAACAAAAGTCATGCAGCTAAGCATGACTCAGAATGACCATTTTGAGAGAAATCTCAAATTGTCATTTTTATTCACCCCAAACATGAAGGAAGAGTTAGAAATGTGAATTTTCCCCAGGACAGAAATTTTTTGAGAACCCACAGTGTGTGAGGGGGGTGTCAGATGCATCAACACATACCCATGAGCCAATGAGGATGGTGGCAGAGCAAGGGCTGCAGCCCAGCCCTGGCAGGACCAGGCAGCCAAGGTGGCTGGGTGGCTGGAGGTCATGGGGCACTTGATGAGCCTGAAGGTTAAGTGCAGCTCTACAACCCCAGCACCAGGAGGGTGAAGTGCCAGCTGCCCAGGTAGCGTGGGGAGGCCCGTGAGCCTCGCACCAGCCTAGTCAGCCATCTCGGGGCTTGCCACCGGCCACTGGTGAGGCCAGACCTGGGCAAAGTGGGGCAGGCATGTTCCCGAACCAGAGCTCTCATTGCCCAGAACCAGCCTCTCCTACAGGACCTCCCTCTCCATTGGCAAGCTGCAAGGGCAGAGGCATTCTCTGAGACCCCAGCCCCACAAACACCCTGCTGTAAACCACCATTTTCTGGACATCTGCATCACCCTCCGAGCTTTCTTTCACGCCCAAAGGGGAGCTCTTCAGAGGGTTGCATTGAGGGGACTGGAAGGTGGGTGCCTCACCGCCCATGGGGCAGGAGAAGCACCTCTACCCATCTGCTGCCAGGGCTCCCAGCAGCGCGTGGCTGCTCCCCTCCATCGCTGCACCCAGTCCTGGGCAGCCCCAGGGTGGGCTTCTTGCACTGCGCCGAACAGTCTGTTTCGCAGGCTGGCCCTCACCACGCAGCGGTACTTTCCGTCAGTTTAGCAAACTCCAGGAAAAGCAAACACTTCCTAAAATGTGTCTCTGATTTATAGATAAAAACCTAAAATGCACCCCCTACGATGCCAGTGACAGCAGCATCCATATCTCTAGGTACAATAAAGACAATTCCTACAATTAATGAACTGGGAAAATTACAGGTAAAAGAAAAATGACTGTGTGAAAAAGACCTTGAAAGGCATGAAACAGACAATGAGTTTTTTCTACTTCTTATTTCTCTTTCCCTCCATTCCCTTGCTACAATTTTATGCATAATTGTTTGGTCAGTTTGTTCTTCCCTGAAACTTTTACTGAAATGGATTAGGTAAACCATGCTCTGAAACAGATTGAAAATGGAAAATATGTAAATATATAGCATATAACTTATAAAATTGTATATATATGTGTGTGGGTGGGTGCTGGAATAAAAAAGCTACTGTTACTTGCTGGTAGAACAACATATCAACAACTGTTGGAGCTGACTTGAAGGTTAAATATTAGGAAGGAATCCAATTTCTCTTGTCTATTCAGCTCAGCGGTGTGTTAGATTGCGGTTGGAGTGTGCTTATGGAGTGTGGGATATGAAGTAGGCTAATCAATCCCTGCTGCTTCATTCTCAGGTTCTTCTTATATCAGGTCCCTGCCCTCAGGCAGCCTTCAGCTTTCCAAAAGCCAATTCCATACAAATAAAAATTGCGACCTGCAGCTAGAGGGTGAAGCTGAGTTTCCCCCTCATGATTAATCTCTTCTTGGGTGGCTTTCAGAAAAAAAAAAAAAAAAAAAAAAAAAAAAAAAGAGAAGGAAAGAAAGAAAGAAAAGAAAAAAGGAAAGGAAAAAAAAAAAGAGAAAAACCATGTATGCTGCAGCCCTGTGAAGGAGTTTTCCTATTGAATGAGCCCAGTGCACTGGAGCCAGCTTATCAAATGAAAGAATTCATTTTTTTTAACAGTGCCTCATGTTGACATTGAGAAAATGAGCTATCAAACACTATGATTAAACTTCAGCTGCCATAATTGTCGTCCGAACAACTGCATGGTGGAACTGAAAAGCATTTTTTTAACCAGCTCTATATGGTTCACCAGTAATACTCAGTTTAAAAGGTTGTTGCTGCTAGCAAGAGAAACAAGGCTTGAAATTAACTTTTTCCAATCCATAGACAAAATTAAACATAGGTATTTGAGTCACACAAACAACAGGTAAATCAGATGTGCTTTAAATTTCATTTTAGTCATTTTATCTGCCAAGGGGTAGCTCCAGGGTATTAAAATATCTGAGCATTTTCTTGTTTCACTGCATTTGACTGGATGGGTCCTGCCTTTCATTTTGAGAGAGAGGGAGACAGAAATGCAAACAAGAAGTGCAAGGAAGGGGGGGTTAAATGCTCAGTTTGGTGCAAGCTGGGGTAGAGGGAGAGGAATCTAGAAATGTGTGGGGTGTTCTCCCTGCAATCAAAATAAAGATTTTCTACGAGCAGGGGACGATCTAAACCACAACTGCCACACTTCATGTGATTACTGCTCAGTCTCCTTTCTGGCCTGGACTAGTACAGTCATTCTGTTGAGGCTCTCAGGGATACTAAGGATGTTCTACTACTAAGTATTTTAGATTAAGTCTCAGCAGTCTTTTTACGTGCATTCTCAAGAGACTGGCTCGCCAGGAAGCAAGTCCTTCGGGGGGGGGTGGTTAGAGGCATGATGTCTCAGGAAGGTGACACCCCCAGTGCCAGCAGCCCTCTGGCCAAATGTAATACTTTGGGAAATGAGCTGTTGAACAATTATATCTCTGCTTAAGATTGTTAAATAAATCCCAACGCTATGGGACAGATGACAGTGCAGTGAACATGAAGGAAATAATGATGGGGAATGACAGAGGGCTGGGTTAGGAGAATGTAAACAGTTTAAATTGGAATATTTTCTTGCCACTTCCCTGAGCTTGCTCGGAATGAGCCTCTGCCCTCCTCCCTGAGAGACAGCTGCACCAGGCAGGGGGGTGGGCTGCAGCCGGGTCACGGAGCTGAAAATAAGGGTGTGGATGGGGCTGTGCACATTGACCTCGGCTGAGGATCTGGCCTTTGCCCGGAAGGAAGATCTCTCCCCAGCTAGTCCTCACACCCCTGTAACCAGCACTGCCCAGCAGCAGCTGCCTAACCCAGCCCGCTGGGCTGCAGCACTGCATCGACCCACCGAAACACCTCCCTTCAGCACTCAGTCCTCCTCAAGCCTTCCACCAAAGTAACATAGAGTTATTTTTTTAACCTAAATGCTTTTTTTTCCCCATTCCCACCCTACCCTACCTACTCAAGCAGGTGGTTTTGCAAAGTCGGTTACATAACCCCCCATCACCGTTCTGTTTCCTGAGCATATGGGAATAACATTTTGAAATAACAATAACATTTTCATCATTTTTAGAGTCTCTCACACACTGAGCTTTACCCCACCCCTTTTCCAAGAGCAAAGCTGTAATGACCAGGGCTCGTTCAGGATGCTCAGGGGTTGGGGCTACTCCCTGCAAACAGATAACAGGATTTGAGCCGAGTGGCTAGAGCAGCAGCGAAGTACAAGATGACTTAGGCATGGGGAAGTGGTAGGAGCTGAGCTGGACAGAGAGGGACAGCTCCCAGAAAAACAAGTTCACCGATAGATTGCCTGCTGATGCTGAAAAATAACACAGGTCTGCAAACCTAGGGAATGGTATCTATTCAATAAAAGGAATTTGCACATGTAAAACTAAGAAAATTCAGAAGTCACTCAGGTCTGTTACTTCCATGATACTCTCAAGAGCTTATTTAGCAATCTCGTTCTAGGACTGTTCCCTCCTGCTGGACTGCACATCCTAAGTTATTATTGTAGGGTTGCTTATGCCTGCTGAGCTGCATTCCCATGTTTGCTATTTGTAGGGTCACTCAGACATACTGGCTGGATCATGGCTATTTTCAAGCATCCGGAGCTGCTGGAAATTATTCATTTATCAGAAGCAACAGCAAAAAGATATTTGTGTGAGAAACAAAGATATGAAAAAGGTACTCTAAGCCAAGTTTTGGTCCAAGCTGCAGAGGCGCTGGGTAACGTATTATTCATTCATCATAAGCTTTGCAATATAAGGATGGTAAAGTTATAATCAATTAAGAAAACAGAGTCTGACATTGCAATACTCTTAGCTTAAGCAAACCAAATAAAAGATCATAGCTTGTTCAAAACGCTTATTTTGAAATCTCAGTATAAATAAAAGGTATAAACACACATTCTTTCAGCTACCTTTTGGGTGAACTGTCTGATACATTTGCTGCTGTGCAGAAAGCTAAATTAGCTTTTCAGATGAGCCTTTCATAAAAAACCTTGGAATTCTCTCTTACTCCTCATTTCTCTACATTTGAAATGGTTTGATTTAAAGAATCCAGTCTATTGTTCTTGTAATAACCTTAACATTTATGAAGAGATGAGCCTAATATGGTCACCTTTGGAAAAGGACACTTTCAATCTTACACTCAGGAAATCTTACTGAGCATCATTGCAAATGAATTCCAGGTAGTAATGGAGATGTGGGGAAACACCAAAGCAAGGCACCTGCAGGTTGCCCTGGCTTTAGGTTTTCATTAGCAAGAAAGAAAACGTGAAGTTTGAAGTAGCTGGTGAGGAGCAAGAGAACCCTTCGCCTCTCTGCGCTTGGAAACTGCTGCTGAGGACAACAGCCTGCCAGGCTTTTCTCTGGGTGACAGAAGTGCTGGGCTTTAACTTGCACACATTGTGCTAAAGCAGCAATAAAACTGTGACAAACTGACAAAAGCAGGTCAATTCACAGCTCAGGCTGACACCACTTTTTCAGCTCATATTTGTCGATTACCAGTCAAATTTCAGGTACAGGAGAGAGAAGAAGAAAAAGGCAGCGCTGAGACACATCAAGTTGTGGCCATCATGGCTCTCTGAGGGACCCAGGCAGTCCCACCCCTTCTGCTCTGTTTTTCATCCGTGTGGGTACGTGTGTGACAGCTTATGGGAGAAGCCCCGGGAGCCACCCATGAGCTAGGCATCAAACTGAGCCCCCAAATGAGCCAAGAGCATCAGTCTGCAGAGGAGACCCCAGGCAGATCATGTGTGACTGGGAATCCCAGGACCAGCCTTCTGAGACCACTGGACTGTGGAGGGCTCTGTGCTCGCAGCCTCCCAGGCAGTGCCCTGTACATCAGTGCCTGAGGATTTCTCACGTGTGGGCTTTCTTTCCTTTAGCATCCTTTCCCACAATCCCAAAGGAAGGCAACTGTTCACACAACACATTCTCCCTGCTTTTAAACTGGCATGTTCAGCCACTGGTGCTTCTTTTTTCACTGTGTTCAAACTGTGGTTAAATTAATACTTTACAGTAAAAAACAGAACTAATCATATCATTGCTGCATGAGGATAGCTGTGACTGACAACCTCTCTAAAAACACAAGCCCATGACTCAGTGCACACAACACAATTTGTGAAGGGCAAAAATGAAAACTGCCTGGAAAAGAACTTCAAAGTAGAAGAGAAAAAATAATACGCAGGATACGAGTATAATAGACAGGCAAAAAAACTTGCTAAACCCCTGAATATTATCTATTTTCCTGTTACAGGTTGTTCAGAGGAAAGAAGGATGCTGCATCCTCACATTCAGAGGTAACTACATCCCTATTTGTATTTTTATCTTTTCGTGCAGATTAGTTTGCTCCACTTTTGCTATACTGCCTACAGAGAAATTACTCATATTCATAAAGCCTTTTTTTATTATTATTTTGCATTATCAGAAAGAACTGCCTGTCACAGCCTTATGAGTGAGCTCCTCCTTCTCAAAACTGTAGGAGTGAGGGCTGGACATTGGTTTTCAAGACCAGCCTCGCATCTCTGAGTCCAACCTGGGTATTGTAGGCTTAACATCTCATAATCCCTTTCGTAAATTTACTCGCTGATTGGGAAACATCTCACACACTGTGGCTATGAAGTAATAGCAAGTAAATCCAAAGAGTCTTTTGCCCTTTTAAGGGAAAAATGTAGCAAAAGTTAAACAACTCCCCTCAATGAAACAATGACCAAAAGACATGATAGGTTCCTTCAAAAAGGCCCAAGGCAAAGTCTGGGAAAGTAGCTCCCTTCATCGAAGGGACAGGAAGTACCTTCTCCTCCCCTGACTCATGCTATCACCTCAGACATCAAACCTCTTTCTTTCAAAATGGTCAGGAGTTCGGGGACAGTTGTGGGAAATAAACCTTTCAATTCTTTAACCTGATTTCTATACCAGATACCTGCACTGGGAACAACAATGGTCAGAGAAAGAGTTGACCTGTTTCCCACCAAGCTTTCAGTGGCACTTATGCTGATGTTTCTACCACAATACCAAGGAAAATTAATCTCATCAATACAAAGAAAAGAGGTAATCAACACTTACATTGTCTTCTATCCCTTTCAGAAAAGCTGAAGCAGGTCAAGTCACGGTCCTAAGCAGGAGAGTCCAAGGTATTTGGGACCTGAAATAAAATAGTGGGAAAGTTCTCAGGAAGACAGTCCAGGCTGCTGGGACTTCCGGAGCCCCAGAGTAACCAACAAGTCCATCCTTCAAGAGAAAGCAGTGATGGAGACATTGAAGGCTGGACATACAATTGATTCAGTGATATTTACTCTCTGAGTTCCGGGGATGAACTGTGATTACAAATAGTCCTTTCATTTCTACTCAGAAGGAGTAAGGCGAGTCAGTTGTTATCTCATAGCTGAACAAAACAGAGAAAAGTAATAAGGACACGGGTCCAAGTGCTCTGACCATGTATATAATTGCAGCGATACTGGTTTTAACAGAATCCCACCTATTTACATGAGCTGTTGTGTGTATGTGTGCTTGTCCAAGCAGTTTCCCATGGTCAGGGAGCCAATTAGACACTCTTAATAACTGAAGTTTGTAGCATTGTCAACTCTTAAAGCTGCCTGACACTTCCCAGTGATTCCAGTTGCTCTTAATTTTGCCAGCTACTACTAATTCAGCCTGAAATTGGTATCCTGGATAGGTACCACTTTGTTGAAATTGTCACCAAAACCGGATGCCCCTTCCAAGGATGAAATTAGAGGAGATGATGCCGCTTTGTCCAACAAATACATATACTTTATTTTTCAGTGTATTTTTCTCTTTGGTTTCCACCACCTAATTGCATTGTTACACTCTTTCCACTACAGAAATTTTGCAATTTAGCAGAAGGAGGAAAGGAGGGGATGTCCCACTGTTAAGACCATGGGCCTTGCTGCCCGCTGAAGAGGATCCTGTATCGATCTGCTCCTTATCAATTCTCCTCATGCTGGAAGGAGTCTGTGCCTTATCTTCCCAGTCAGGCTGGGTTCCCTCTCATTTGATCACTGGAGGGAAACCTAAACATGGCCAAGGTGTGGGACAAGGAAACTCTGGTCCAGGTTTGTTGAGGACCGTGCAATAAGGCACATCTCAACAGGAACAGGGTGCCAGGTTATAGTCTTCAGTAAACTATTCATCTCCAATGATTCAGTAAAGCTGGGTTAATCAACAGAAATGACATTATAGCTGTAAAAAGATGCTTGTGATTGGTTATGTTACTTCCTAGGAGCATTCCTCCAGCTTTGCGGAAAAAAAAAAAAAAAAAGTTCTACAGTACCTACATGTTTAACTTCATCTTCAAGAGAGGATAAAAATAGTCTGCTAAACCAGATTTTATTATAAATTATTATTCTATAAAGTAATTGGAGAGATTATTAGGGATGATGATTACTTTGTGATTCTATCTGGAGAAACTGTACTCAAGGCCTGTCAGCCTGTTTGACGGGACTGCATTTTTTCCTTTTTTTAGGAGCCACCCAGCACAGTGGCTGTTTCAAGTCTAGAGGAAGGTAGGCAGACATGTGCCCCACTAGCCACAAAAACAATCCGTCCACCTTTTTTATTCTGGACCAGACTGTCAATGGTGTGAACTGACATACCTCCACTGATGCAGTTTCAGACAGATTTGGTACAGTGCCAGTTTCTGTCCCTCCATTCCAGTGGGGCTGTGCTTACATCCACTGAGGACGAGGCGGTTTGCTCTTAAACACGCATGATGCATTATTTCCTGAGAACAGTTCCCTTTGACTTTAGGCCTTTCAAAAAAAAAAGTATCCAAAACCCTCAAAATGTAAAGGAAACACGGAAGAGTTGAGGGAAAATTACTTAATTCAATGATATTAGAGATAGACATAGTGATAAAAGACAACTTCAAAAAGGCTTGAGTGGAATTTAAGATAAATACATTAATTAAGATATAGTTAACACAGTAATCTAAAATTTCCTGAAGACTTAATGAGTTTGGAGCCACTAAAGCTGCACTAAGCACAGGAGGCATAATCAGAATCAGAACTGACACACAGCTCAGAATCACTTCAATTACCTCTTTCACTTATATTAGGCAGAAAACCAGTAAACAGTCAATGGGATCTAAGAAGCATAGTCAGGCAACATCAATGGGCAACAGACAAAGGCGACGTCATACAGTACACTGAGAAGAGAGCTTGACCTTTGGAATTGAAATATAGGCATTTTAAGCTCCAGTGGAATGTATCAGAATGGCCTTTTTCATCTTAAATGCATAAAAGGTCAAGGGGAGGTCATATTTGGTTTTGGGTTCATCAGCACAGAGCATATCCCATCCCTTTTTTATGCATTCTCATTTAAAAAAAAATTAAATAAGGGTTTTAAAAGCTCTCTGGCATGGCATAAATATTCCTTCTCCAGGGCCAGATTTTCAGTTGGTGTAAAACAAGATAACTGCATTGAAATAAGGAACCTCTGCCAATTTATACCATCTCAGAATCTGGCCATCCTGTTCACATTCTTCTAAGATATAGAAATGGCAATTTTGAAAGTTTTCCTGGAGCAAATGCTTCCAACAATAATGATGCATGTTGAAATTTGAGACTTTGACATTTAAACTGTCTGGGGTTTTCTCTGAAAGGCATGGCAGGAGGTATCCTCCAGAAGAGCCAAGGAGAGAGTAAATACTGCAACAATCTAGTTTACTGCTTCTCTATATGTTCACCCTTCAACAGCAGTTTTATGGCTTTTTCAATATTCCCACAAGTCTTTTTAGACAGGAAAGAACTTTTCTGTTCCCTTATAAATTGCACTGAAAATGGAGAAAGACAAAAAATAAAAGGGCCACTCACAAGTGTCATTGCCACATTAACACAATGAGGAGGGACCCAGTAGCCTGCAATAGGACTACGCTTCAGTAACAGGGCACCAGCTTCCCTCTCATACCTAACCAACTAATTACAGAGGAACTAGATGAATACAGGGTGATCATCCAAAGCCAGGTGAGTGGCCATCTTAATGAAACAAACACCTACAATTACTTTACTTGAGTATCAGTCTTTTTTCTGAGGGGAAGGATGAAATCAAGTCCGACACCGTTCAGTGACTGCTTCCAAAGGCTCACAAATTGCGTGTGCCCTGCTGCCTGAACCCAGGTATTTCACATCCTACTTTCTTGGCGCAATAAGGTAAGTTCTAAGATATCAGTAAAGAAAAAGTGCCTCTCTTGTTTTAGGACAGAGAATCCATTTGAAGAAATAAAATAATATTAAAATTCTGCTGCACCGCATAACTATTTTTATCCTAAAATGGATAATAAATAGGAGGGGTTTGTTGTGTTTTTGTCTTTTTTTTTTTTTTTCCTTGTTTATTTTCCTTCTGAAGACTTTCAGATGACACCATTCAACAATTTCCAGAAACTCTTGGGAAAAACACAGCTCACCCCAGGTGGCATTGGTTTTCACGTGGCATTTCTTAGTCTTTATCCAATTTCAGTTCTGTCCCTCAGCATGCAGGACAATCAACACAAAACAGTCAATATTTCTCCATATTGAGAGTCAATTCCAAGGAAGAGAATCTCATTTTATTTTTTTTTTATTTGTCTGTAATATGCTTATCCTTAAATGAACATTTTAGACACAGATTCCAAATTATGCATTCATTGGAAAGATTAACTCTGATTAACAAATTCATGCTAAACAACTGTGTTTAATTGGATTTTTGTAAGTAGCTAAATGTGAATGTTTCTCAGTTCTATGTAGAAAACAAAACCAAAAGTAATTTTAAAATGTTTAATGAGGAACAAACTCTGTGCTGCTGACCTATCTTCACTGGTGACGTACCCTTCTCCCCTGAATTCCCCTGCATGCAAAGTTCCCCTAATCTAGTCCTAATAATGGTTAAAGTTATCTGTCTAATCAAACTAATTAGCACTGGTGAACAGAGACATAATCATAATAGAAAGCAAATGCCAGTTTTACAAAATGAAAACGCCATATGTGCAGTAATTAGTGAACCACAGGCACTTTTTATAAATCATATTTATTAGTTCGTAAACAAAACAAATCCTAAATGAAATGAAAGTTACCATTAACAAACACCCGTGAATAAAGCTACAATGGCCAGCCCTGCTGGGGGGCACGGTGCAAGGAGTTCTGTAGGGGTACCTCCCTCTTCTGCAAGTTCCCTTAGAGGTGTTCAAGGCTTTTTACTTCTGTGTCATCTTCTTTAAGTTACAGCATGGACGTATTAGCTGATCTAGGGAACCTGCAGTTTGATCGTATGGGCTGTTCTTGTCTGGAGACCAGATGGCCATAAATTAGGATATTCAGGTTACATCCATGATGAAAAATGTAGTACTAATAAGTACTCTAATAGTGTTCTACAGCAGACCAGGTTTCACCAGAAATTTAATGTGGATTTTGTCACCTCACATAAATGATGATATAGTATGAAATATATTTAATCGCAACTCCCCCCACCCCCACCAAAACCTGCTGAAATGCACCAACCTCTGGTTGGCTTTAAAACCCAAGTCTTCTTCCTTTTACTGATGGTGGTCAGGTCATTCCTGATCAGGCGATTACAGCAAAAGGCAAAAAAGGATTTGGAACCAGAACATTTTTGCAGTTTATAAATTCTCCTAAAAACTCAGCTTCGAGGAGGTTCAATTACACCTTGATCACTTCTCTCTCAGCCAGCAGCTCAGTAGCTGGCTGACAGAACCTCGCCGGCAGAGGCACCCTTTCAGCTGGCTGCAGATGGAACATACAGAGGGCTATTTTACACCTCAGACACATGGCCTAAATATAGAATCACAGAATCGTTAAGGTTGGAAATGACCTTCAAGATCATCAAGTCCAACCCTCTACTAAGTATTATCAAGATCACTAAACCATGTCCTGAACTGACACATCTGGACATTTTTTGAACCCCTCCAGGGATGGTGACTCCACCCCTGCCCTGGGCAGCCTGTTCTGATGCCTCACCACTCCCTCAGTAAAGCAATTTTTCCTAATGTCCAACCTAAACCTCCCCTGGTGTAACTTAAGCCCATTTCCTCTTGTCCTACCATTAGTTACTTGTGAGAAGAGACTGACCCCCACCTCACTCCAATCTCCCTTCAGGTAGCTGTAGAGAGCAGTAAGTTCTCACTGAACCCAGTGCTCAAGGTGCAGCCTCCTCAGTACCCAGTACAGGGGTACGATCACTGCCCTGCTCCTGCTGAACACACTATTCCTGATCCAGGCCAGGATGCCCTTGGCCTTCTTGGCCACCTGGGCACACACTAGCTCACGTTCAGCTGAGTGTGAATCAGCACCCCCAAGTTCTTTTCTGCCAGGCACTTTCCAGCCACTCCTCCCCAAGCCTGGGGCATTGCAGGGGGTTGTTGTGACCCAGGCGCAGGACCCGGCCCTTGACTCCTTCTTTGCCCTAAAGTGCTCTTGGATTTAATATATCCTGGCTCTTTACAAGCCCTGAGCAGAGACCAGCTTTCTTTTCTACAGTTTTTCCTCTTTTAAAACACTGCAGAACTTGGTCTTTTGGGTTCTTGAACCCTTTTGCTCTTGACAAAATGAAACCTTCAACTTCCGCAGCTTCTGTAAACCAGATGGGATCATGAATTCTCCCAAGTCTGCAGATATTCAGATTTGAGTCTTAGCCTAGTCGCCTCCTTCCTGCCCAGCTGATGGTGCATATCTGGTGGAGCAGTACTTAGGAATGGGCTGTACACATTGCACTCTGAGGTCATGGCACAATACGCGCCCAGATCTCCACCTCCCAAGGTGAGAACACAGCGTAAACTTGGGAAGCAGAAGCACAAACCCAACTTTTCCGTAAGTGGTAAGCCATAGTATTCCCTTTGGTGCTCATTTCGAAAACGTTAATTAGAGTGGGTATTTAATGTGACTCTCCTGTAGTATGTACATGAACAGCTCAAACTAATCTCACCCCGCCCCAGCAATTCCAATGTACCCTCTAACAATGTCGGAAACATTACCAGTGAATTAATTATAATTGTGCAGTGGCGCCTGGCCACTTTGCTTTCTGTCTAGTTTATCTTTGTTTTAGGATAAAGAAAACAACAATGAAAGAACAAAACACGCAATAAAATCTGTGCAAGAGATAGAAAGCAGAGTATCCCCATTTTGGTTCCCCTCTTGGCTATGCCCCCCCATCTGAGTGGGAAGCATGCTTTTTCCATTTAGAAGTGCAACACAGAGAAAGCAGACCCAAAGCTGCAAGCATGCTGTGCATTTAAATTTGATCCCTTTTTTGTTTGTTTATTTTCCTGTACTTTTTTAGATTGGACAGGAAGCTTAAGCATTGCAATACAGAAACAAAGGACATTTTCACTGTATATTTGGCCTGGCCAAGACTAAGAGGTAATACCAATATTGTGAAAAAGCCTGAGCAGGCAGGATTTCTTCCCCAAATATCTGAAATGAATCTGCGCCATCATCTGAATACTTGTGGATTTTCCAAAATGGAGCATTACTAAGCACACATGGCCCAAAATAGCCACTCAGGGTTCCACAAAAAACATGAAAATGTCTTTAAAATAATTATATTTAAAAATAACAATAACACAACACTTTTCTGCCTCAATTTTCTGTCTTTTGAGCTCCCTGGGCACTTCTATTTATTTATTTACACATTCAAACAAAAGCTTTAATGAAGTCTCTCATTTCCAAACTTGGAGCTGTAGGACTCTTTCCCAGTGCTCACTGCAGGCCCTAGGATAAAATCACAAAAAAACCCCTTGATCTCCCTTGAATGGGTGTGTTGAATCCGTTTGTCACGGAGCAGAGAGGTAACGGGAGGAAGGAAGACCTACGGTATGCCAGAGAAAAGGAGGTGTGGGGAACCTTGGTGGAGAAAGCAGAAACAAAGACAAGGACACTTGTAAAAAACCCGCGGGTTCCAGCAGCCAGCCAAGCACCTCCACAGCACTCAAATGCTACCTGCCCTCTATTTTACTGTTTCTGGAGAGTAGTTTTAGCCTCACTTCCATGCAGAAGGCATAAAGCAATGTAAACTTCCACTGGAAGTGCAATTTCAGAAAAAAAAAACAAAAACCAACCTGACTGGATACCCACCCAGTACTGTGATGTTACAGGATGACCAGCCCTGATCTCGATGAAGATTAAGGGGGATTTGTTAGTGACTAACGAGAGCTGGAACAGTGGAGATACCTGGCTCTGCAATAACCCGATGAGTGACTACAAGAGGCAAAGACCCCCGTTGATTTAAATATCCATTAGCTGTTCAACTAACTAAATGGGGTGGATGGCTGCTTTGCATTAAAGCCGGTAGATATCAGTGATCTGACCCCAGCATTGTAAACAGCAAGACAAAGCTTTAATTTGCTTATTCTTTGAAGACTGGCCTTTTAGTGTTCTAATAAAACAGGAGTCTAATCTACACAGGATAAACTGCAGCATGTTTTAAATGATTATACAACATGGTTAAACAGTCAT
This sequence comes from Ceryle rudis, assembly GCA_033439905.1. Classification (NCBI taxonomy): domain Eukaryota; kingdom Metazoa; phylum Chordata; class Aves; order Coraciiformes; family Cerylidae; genus Ceryle; species Ceryle rudis. The sequence goes on along the minus strand of JAAGNO010028280.1, from coordinate 27,364 downwards.
TACTGTAGGAGGACAAAGACCAAAAAGATTAGTTCAGGCTAAATATTTCTCTTAAGAGATGATGTTTTCCCCTCCTAATATGGTTTCCTTACAGCAAACTTTGCCTTCACAATTATTCCCTTGATTACTGTAAGAGTGCCAACATAATTTAGTATTTGGGCTGGTACACAGAGCCTGTCAAAAACCTGACTCAAGCAAGTTTTGCTGCAGATTGGAGATTCGGCTTACTGCACAGAAAGCACTTTTCTACATGAAAACTATTAAAGTATATGAAGAGTAATTAAAAGCATCAATTAAGAACGTGACATACAAATAAGTTTATATTAGCCAGAAAACTTATTCTGACATACTAAAACGGGTGCTTAAAAGAAACTGCAATTTGGGCTGCCACTTACTCAGAGCTCTAAAATACTCCCAAGTGATGCCTAAATGTATCGCTTGATGTGGTATTTATAGGAAAATAATTTATTCTTACAATTTAAATTAGCGTGATACCCTGTCACTGTGCTCATCTGTAGGAAGATACCCCGAAGTACCACTGATGTGCTGACAGTTGAACTTAATTCCACAAACAAACTTGTCCTTTTATGTGTGTGGAAAAGACACTATCTGCCATACTCTACACCCCAGCTTTCCCACGCTGGAAAAAAGAGCAATAGCATTATCCGCTGTCCCCGTGCTTTGTCATATTTTCCTGCAATAATTCATTTTTACTGTGAAATGTTAACCATTTAACTGATACTTCATCTTGAAGTTAATCTGAGAGACTTACAAATACATTTAATGGCTCCATGGCAGGAATTTCCTGGTCTACATATGGTTGTGTCGCTTTTTCCTACAGAGAGTCACTGCAAGATGCATGTAGCCCTGTGGTCCAATCTAGTCACTGCATGATGACATCTTGTCCCAGGAAGACCTTGAGAGCATCCTGAGCTTCAAAAGGCAGATTATTCTTCAGATCCTTTCAGAAAGACATCAGCACACACATCCCCTTGCTGTGCTTTATGCTCTGCCCTCCATCCACAGTCAACTCAGGAGCTCAGGACAAGGCAGGGACTCTTGCCTGTGAATGCAGCTTCTCAGATGCTGGGTAACACGCAACAGGCAGGAGCTAGCAGCTGGTATGTACTCACTGCTGAGATGCTGCATCCAAGCAGGGACATGAAAAAAGGAATCAGGGATAAGAATGGCCTGAGAAAAGGATTGTCTTCTTCAGCAGCTCTGGCAGAACTGAGTATAGCTGACTCAGACTATTATATTTTGTGCACCAAGAGATTTTGGGTCTTCACCAAACAAAAGAAGTAGTCCGTTGCATCCAGCCAGACCAACAGTTTCAAGTGAGTTACAGCAAACACACCCTGAAAAGCCAGTTGAATTGCTTCAATTCAAATATACTGTAATATCCTGCTTTCCAGCTCACTTTCCCTTTGCCCCTACCTGTGCAGGTAGGCACCTGCCTATTCCTCATTTCTGAATACATGCTCACCTTGAAAAGCCTTCTTCTCCCTTGCTGGGTTTAGCCCTTTGCAACTCCTGCTGTAGCTGTGTCACAAGATGTTGGAAGAAAATGGAGCTATAAAAAGGGATGGTTTATCCCTTTGTCAGCTCGCCAAGGGAACAACTCAAATTCTGAATCCAAATCCGAACCTACCCTTACTCAAAGCATGCTAGCAGTGAGCAAAGTCCTCATCTACCTCCCTTGCAAATCACAGTCAATTGTATGAAAATATGTTTTAGTAACACACATGCTGGATCACCTGAAGAACAGCAGTCCCAGCTACTTTGTATTTTCAAGCAAGGTACAATGGTTAAACCTTCCACCCGGAAGAGTAATGTGTTAACCCACTGTGCCACCTAATCCCCAAGAGTCTCATTTTCATTGTATGAAAATAATTTAGGGACCTAACAGTTTAAAACTGTCTTTTCTGGTGCCTAAGTGCTTCATTTTAATAGATATTAGCTGTTAAAGACACTCATTTTAACAATGACATTTACAGCTCTAACCAGTCTATCACAGAGCACAAGTGCATCACTTAGCAGGATGGTACTGTTTAAAAAATTATCTACCTGCCCTAATGCACATCGGAGTGTATTAGTTGATGTCCAGTTAGGTCATTTTAACCCCTCAGCTTTTGTCAGGAGCATGAATACATTTCAGATCCTTTTAGTTCAACACTGAACTAAAAGATTCTTCCACACAATTATAATATTCACATACATCTCCCCTTCCATTTAAATTGCTTTCCATTAATTCCTTTCAATTAATTAAGCCTCATAACATGACTGTAAAGTGTTTAAGAGCTACCATTCCCCAGTTTGGAGTGGCAGGCCTATTCCATTTGGGATGGATGGAGTAACTCCCACTCTGTTGAAGCAGGCCAAAGGACCAGGCTGTTTTTCACATCACAGAGAACACTCCCATCAGTTTAGAAGGGCCCCAGGCCAAGACACAGGTGACTGAACCAAAGCCACACACAGCCACACAGCACCATAAACCTTCTGAGAGATCCCAGCTGTACAGACTCCTGGGTACCTGTAACCACAGCCCTAACCTTCTTTTGAAGCCCAATTGTGAGACAGCAGCTGATGAAGCAAATGTCACTGGGCTGTATAAACACACACTAGAGATCTAAACAGCTGATGTCTCCTCTGTTGCTAAAGGCAGAAGAACTGCCATGATGTATCAAGCAGCAAAGCCAATTAACACTGTATCTCCTCTCTCACAGTGGCCAGTTTAGGAAAAGAATTCTTGCTTAGGAAAGAATCTAAGGATTATGTTATGCTATCTCAACTTCTCAAAACCAAAAATGAAACATCTTCCTCAGCCAGACCTTGTATCAAGACCAAGTACTTTTAATCAACCCTGCAGCCTTTTCTGGTCTATCTCCATTGCTACTCAAAATGGAGGGTTAGGAAAGGAAATAAGGGTACAGCTCCCTGAGCAAGGTGTAGCCTTGGCCCTACACAGAAGTGACACTGTCCATTACCTGACCAAAAGTCATCTGCTGGCTCTACAGCATCCATAGGGATCGATTGACATTGAGAAGGCTGAGAGGGGATCTTATTAATGTCTATAAATATCTGAGCAGTGGGTGTTGAGTGGAAGAGGCCAGTCTCTTTTCAGTGGTGCCCAGTAACAGGACAAGGAATAATGGGTACAAGCTGGAATATGGGAAGTTCCACCTCAACAGGAGGAGAAACATATTTACTATGAGGGTGACCGAGCCTGAAACAGCCTGCCCAGAGAGGCTGTGGAGTCTCCTTCTCTGGAGACTTTCCAGACCTGCCTGGATCTGTTGCTGTGTGGCCTGCCCTGGGTGACCCTGCTCTGGCAGGGGGCTTGGACTTGATGATCTTCAGAGGTCCCTTCCAACCCCTGCCATTCTACGATTCTATGATGCTGTCTCCCTGGGAGCAACCAGTAGAAGGTATTGCTCTTCTGTGCAAGGCTATGCCTCTCCACTTCCCACTGAATTCTTGCAGGCAGGGGAGCTGCTGCCTTCCTCAGTGGCAGCCCAGCAGGAGAATCTGAGAAAGCTTGTGGAAGCTGGAAGGTTGTCCTCGCACAAAAGCCCACTGCCACCCACTCACTGAAGCAAGTTGCTGTTGAGTTGCTGGCTGGAGGCATCTTACATGACTTCAAAGCAGCAGAGGTCACTGCTGTTTGCAGACACTGCTGAGCAGCTGTTTGCCACTAACATGTCTGTATGGGCCGGTCTGAAATGAGGAGGAGGCAGCAGCCAGGGCTGCATGCGCTCCACTGGCTCCTACTTGCATCCCTTTGAGATGGGCAAGGACAACTACAGAGAGCTTCTGAAATATGGCTATGCCACCAATTTATGCAGTGGAATAAATATTTTCTCTTCCATTTTCTGCTCCTTGCTTAATAATTCGTAAAATTCTCTTTGCTTTCCCAGCTGCTGCTGAGCAATAAGTAGCTATTTTTAGAGAGCTAATCACAGTGATGCCACAATATTTCTTCTGAGTTGTAAAAACTCATTTGCCCTTGCTTAATCTTATGCAGTTTGCTGTGTAGCTATTGTCAGGGCATGACTTTGACCATATTACCATTGAATTTCTCTGCCATTATCGTCATTCAGTAATGGGAATGCCACAGTCATTAGGTAATGGGACATCCTTGCACAGCCTTCTTGTAGGCTACTTTATATTTGACTCTCTTGCTACATGACCATGTTCTGTAACTGTGAATGGCTATGGTGGTCATATTTCTCTGCCCTGCTTAGGACTTTCTCCCAAGACAGCTCTCTCGACAGGGGGCATCCCCTGCAGATGTAAACTCTGATAAAGGCGTCCATATGTTTTCATATCACATGTCATATCTGAACTACCTCATAAGGAATGCAGCATAAACGGTGAATTGATAACTATTAGATGAATAGTTACCATCAGTCTTCTCCCAGTCTGTCCAGCACATGGAGTTACTTCAGGGGGTATCACGTTTTTGCAGTAGAGCAGCAGAAAGCAAGCAGGACCACAGAGCACATCAGATATATTATTGCTTAGTAACCAGAGGTTAATAAAGCCATTTTCCAGATGCAGAATTAAATAGAGATTTAAAAAGTCATTTTCTTATCCTGAAAATGATGTAACGCTGCGTGCAAAATTCAAGGTTTGACACAAGGGTACACCACCACGCACAGAGGTAATTGGCCAGGCCCAGTTCAGGGAAGAGTTTTTTGCTATAGGAGCACATGCTTTTTTTTTATCACTTGCTAAAGCATCTCTGATTTTCTGAATAGCAAGAAATTTAAGTGTCTGAATGGGAAGTTCTAATGCCAATTAAGTTCAATTCGCTGGGGCTAAGGCTACTTACCTGAAACAAGATCCCGAGCCATTTGCATACAATAAATGACAGCTTGAGCATCTGCAGAGTACAATGCTGGCCTGCTGATAGGATGCAATTAAGACAAAAAGAACTTGGGAATACTTTTTCCTCCAGCAGACCATGCAAAACTAAACAGGAAATGGGCTCAGATTTCCACCAAAAAGCTCAGTATAGCACCAGTAACATAGACATCAGTATTCATGGGGGGTTAGGGGGTTAGAGCTCTCTGTAAGAGGTGCTGGGCAGCCATGGGTGGGGCAGATGGATTAAAAAAACCCTCGTGTCCTCCTGTGGAGCACTGCAGAGTTGCTCACAGGACCCACCATTCCCTTTGAGAACTGGAATAAACCACTCAAACGGGTCACATAGGAAAACAACAAAACTATGGACAAAAGAACACACAAACAAATGGAAAATTAAAACACTCTATGCAATGTACTGTCAAGAGTTCTGTGCATCTGTGTGTGTTTCTGTGAATATGTTATGTATGAAGTTCCGAGGGACAGGTACAGAATTTGTTAAATATAAATGAAACCAGGTTATAATTAAAAGAACATTGTACTATCAAGAATAGCACGAGCTACAAAACTGCCTGGGAGATCACTCCAGGTGTATTAAACTATCAAGAAACTGCTTGAAGTGCCAGCTTTTGGGTTAAAAACTTTGTGCAGGCTTGTTTTAGATACAGGGTGTGGCAGTCGAGTGGCTGTCCTGAGGAGCTGATACCAGGTAATACACTTTGAATTTCCCTGCACTCCACCAGGGCAAGAGGTGAATAGCAAAGCACATCCCAAGACTGCCATCTCAGAGGGCTTCTGAAGTGTTTCTCTTCAGGCTACGAGATTTCCACGGGTGTATGAGAGGGAATGTCCAGGGTACACAGCTGACAAACTTAACCCTCTCGACAGCCTGTAACACGTCACAAACGGAAGACTTAAGGTGACCATGAAACTGTCAAACTTCTACTTTTGCTTCCCATTTGAGTTTTCGCAAGAGAAAGAAAAACAAAAGGGCTGACAGCTGACCACAAATGGATTTCTATGAAGGGAGCAGCATGATATCAGGGACAGGCCATTTCACCCATCTAGCCAAGCAGACTTGAAATCTCAACCTTACTAATAGTGATCTGTGGAAAATCTCTCTACTCTGTTGCTTCTTGTCCCTTGTCTACTTAAGACATTTACATGGTGAGAATGAAACTGCTTATTTTTCATACTGGCAAACAGTATGAACAAAAGTAACCCATGTGATTTGTCCCCCTGAAATCAACTAATGACTTCATGACCTCACTTCTTTTCACAGGGACTTCCTGCACGGGAAGCAACAGCCACTTGAGATACTCAGCTATATGATCTGGGATCACTCTTGCTAGGACCACTTTCTAACTGAAACCACACCGAGCCCTTTTCTGTTTACAGGTCTCTAGAAGTGAGACCAGAAATGCCTTCCACCAACCACAGTCCTTCAGCTGGTAAAGGCTGTGGGAGCTTGCAGCAGACTTTCTGCGAGCATAAGGCAGCATCAGCCAGGCACGTGTGAATCTGGGGCTCGGAGTTTTCAAACTCCTCGACATCAGCATCCAGGGTGCTGTTGATTTGTGTCCCTCCAGTTATGACACTGAGGTTGCTAATGTGATCACTCCTGTAGACCTCATATTCGATTAGCTGGGAGAACAGATGTGCTGCTTCTAAACTTTGCATTACCCATTTCCACCTGTGAGAATAATACCAGCAGCCCGCCAATTATTCGTGGAGATTTGAGGTTGAACTCCAGACCCAAATCCTTTTCCAAGCAGTGCCTTTAACAAATCCTTAGTGTACTCTGCAAAAATGCAACCAAACTGGAGTTGGAGAAAACATCTGTCTCTGATGTGCACCATTGTGATGCTTTATGTCAGTTTGCATCAGTCAAGCTTGCGGTTTAACTCTGTTTCAGGATTTTTTTTACATGCATCAAAAGGTTTGTCATTTTTCTGTGATTTAGGTAAAGGTAGGTTAGGCAATAAAATTCTGTGGGCTGGCAAGCACTGAAGCAAACCTCAGCTTTTAGCTTTATGTTCCCAGATGCCTACGTTTCCAGTGGGTAGTGTGTCATGTGTCTAAAGAAAATGAATGTTAATGAAATAGAAAGCGGTGAAAAGCTGCTAAAATAGTAGAAAGTTGCTCAGCTAATAGAATGGGTTCTGATAGATGCAATTGATAGAGCTTTCCCAGAGCTCTAAAAAATAATGATTTTAATATTTATATGAGCAAAGAGAGGAGAACTGGGGGTGGAAAGGGGGGAATCCATTTGCAAGTCTGCTGTATATGGGATCTTCTGGAGGCTGCCTAATGCGCACTTTCGCTGCCTTGTGGGCTCCAGGGGAAAACTCTTCCTCTATTCCCTAGCTCAGAAACCAGTTTGCTGCTGAGACACACTGCTGTGTTACGTTAGGGACAGAGTAATGGGTTTTGAAGTATGTGTCTTTGATAGAAATCCTTCTTTCCCCCCAGCTAGAAGGCAAATGTATTATGTCTGCTTCAGCCAAGACCTGTCATCGCATAGGAACTGACCCCCGACTTTTCAGAAAATTCATAGATTCCATCAGCTTTTGTATTAAAATGTCACATTCTTCCACTCTTAAACATTTCACTAAATGCAAGAGCCACGGGGGCAAAATGGGGGCCTCGGGAATGCCAAGACTGGATGAAAACCCTAGAGCCTGTTCAAACCAATGGAACCATTTCTATTTCACTAACGGATGGCAATAGGGAAATTTCAGCTATTTTGCCAATGCTTTTAAGGATATTTTTTAACTGAGAACTTCAAAATCTGACTCATTTTCATAACTCACATATACATAAGCATATGGCTAAGAGAGAGTCAGCTTTCCAATCAAGCCTCTAGGCCTCCAGAGGTCTCCTACCATCAGCCAGTAGTTTTTGGAGGATGATGTTTCATTAGTGGATCAAATCCAGACTTGAACTTACATCCAGCTGGCACACATGAGGCCCTCAAGCTGACAAGCTGTTCCTTGGAGCGTTAGCAGTTCTTGCCTCTCCTGTCCTAGCTTTAAAGCCAAACACTGGCAATATGATGGACTATTTCATCACCGTATTTCACAATGATGTTATAACACCCACTTTTCTGAACAGGAGTGCATGGAGCTCCAGGAAATTCTGCATCAAAGCTCAGTTATTGATAAGCATCTTCCAAATGAGCCAAGCCCTCCTGTCCTCTGGGAGCAGGGAGCTCAGGTAAATTGCTCTACCTGCCCCTGTCTCGCTATGGGGCCTGGCTGAGCCCCTCCTCCCTCCCCCTGCAAACATCAGCTCAGACTCTTCTCAGCTCCTCATCCAGCTTCATTCTGAAAAGCCACTGAGATGTTGTGCCAAAGTTCACATGCAGATGCTGCTCCAGGCTGCTAACAGCTGCAAGATTGCTCTTCTCTCACATCCTTCTCAAGCAGTCACTTATGACTAACTAAATCTTACATTCAGGAGAGAGGCATGTCTGTCTGCGTTCCCTGTGTGGCTCCCCACCACTACCTTCAGTGAAGAATACAACAAACAAAAGGAAAAAAAAAATTCTATTTTTTCCCTACATTTGGTTTACAAACCACAAAAATTCTTGCTTTTAAGTACAACATGATATATAAAGAAGACGGCAATGACGGCCTCTCCTCTGCGTGAATCTGTTACAAAAAAAGGGCTTATTCTAACAGAAAGTGACCACTTGAAAGCTTCTATCTTTTTTGCCTTAAAATGATGTCACGGCTCTTCCTGCACACCGATAACTCATACGATGGGCTGGAGCAGAGATTCAGTTGCTGGTGATAATTGTCTTAGTGCCAACTGCCTTCTAGGTCAGCATCTGCCTTCACACTCAAAAACCAATTCACACAAATACTGGATTGCTCACTGGTAGCGAAGAAGCATTTCATGAACTTTGAAAGTAAAGACAAAGTTTCAGAGTTTCAGTCCAGGTCCAAATTTATGGTTTTTTGAGTATCACAGTGCAAGGGGTGTGTAAGCCAGTCTTAATGGAAAAAAACTTTGGTGGCATTCTAGTTAGCTTTGATTTAAAGCTTAATTTAGGTCCTGAAAAGGGTTAGTGCATCTTTACAACCAACTTGTAATTCTCCAAGAGTCCTGCCATGAAGTTAGCCAAGTCCACATTTCAACACGGCAGGGTCACTTTCAGATCAAAGAGGTACTCAGACGACTACCAAAATCCATTGAGAAAAGGCTTACGCCTTGTCCAAAAATCTACCAAAACGGAGGCAGGCAATTCACGTTACTAGACAACTGCATTCAAAGGAGATGTAACGAAAATAACATGTGTCTCATATATATATACACATATATACAGTCCCTCATGATGTTAAATGAAAAGTGAAATTTTAGGTTGAAAACGAGTCTATCTAAATATTTAAAACTGAATATTAGAGCTGAGAGAATAATTGGCAGCAAATAATTCACCCGATGAATATAGCCTCTTTTGGGGCTTGTGGACTGTCTGCATACAGATTGCCATTTCCTCAGATTTCATCATTACTTCAAATGAGTCTCAATTTTATAGTGTTAATTCTTTCCCTGCAGAGGTTGATGGTCTTGAGGAGTCCTGGCACACCATATGTGACGGGTGAGCTGCGGAACACAGTACTGCTCTGACCCACAGTCTGGTGTGCACGTCCAGTACGAAAACCTGAGCATGCCAGCTCAGCGCATGGTTTTTACAAGCACTTGTGCAAGTGAAAGCTGACCACTAAAGTATCAGGAAAAAGCAAATAATAATAAGCAGAAAGTATTGCAGAAAGATGGTCTCTTTTAAGTATTAGCAAATCCCGGGCTGAAGAAGGCTTTTCACCTCTCCTTAGTATAAGCACCTCCAACAATAGCTCTTAATTAGTTCAAAGTAGAAGATACAAGTGTTACTGGAAACAATACCAGAACCCCAAGCATTTCTGCAGCCAGGATGGAGTAAGCCTACATACCAGTACAAGCTGGGGGCCAACAGGACAGCTTTGCAGAAAAAGCAGCTGAGGGCCTGGTGGACAACAGTGAGCAGTGAGAGAGCAGTGTCCCTTGCAGCCAAGGTGGCCAGTTGCCTGCAGAGGTGCATTTGCAGCCAGCCACGGGGTGTGGGACAAGGGAGATGATGACTTCTCTTTCTTTCAGCACTGATAAAACTGTATCTGGAGTGTGGTGTCTAGTTCTAGGCTCCCCTGCACAGAAAATAGACACTGACATACTGGAGCAAGTAAAGCAGAGGGCAGCAGTATGAAGAGACAGCTGGAGGAAAAAAAAAAAAAGAAAAAAAAAAAAACCTAACCAAAACCTGAAGAGCATCTGCAGCAATTGGGTTTGTTCAGTTCAAAGAAGTGAAAGCAAAAGAGAAATGTTACTGCTGTCTACAGCCACCAAGGAAGATGTAAGAGAAATGGAGTCAGACTCTTCTTGGAGGTGCACAGTGATGAGACAAGTGGCTACGGACACAAGTTATAACTTCAGAAAATCCAATTGGATATAAAGAAAAGCTTTTTCATTGTAAGGGTGGAAAATACAGAAGCAGGTTGTGCAGAGAGGCTGTGGAGCATCCATCCTTGGAAACAGTGAAAACCCAACTGGACATGGCTCTGAGCAACCTGCTCTCACCAGACATGCTCATAGTAGGAGGCAGGACTGTATGGCCTTTGGAGGTCCATTTCAACCTATGCACTTCTATGATTCCCTGATACTTTAAATAAATATTTTTCCCACACAAAGCAAGTCAAAATACTTTTACATCCCTAAACTGTATTTCTGAAAGAATCTAAAGATTTTTACAGTAATTTCTGCCCACGGCAAGACTTTGAATATTAAAATCCACCTCACCAGAGCTCGATTAGTGGCAAAATGCAACAAAATCAGAGGTGCAAAATTCCTTAAGGGTCAGGTTCTCTGTAAGCATCTCTCAGCTCATCATGCCCAACTTACAGCCACCCTGACACCAGAAGAGGGTTCCGACTCCTATGACTGCATAAATGAATGTGTTTCACAGTTAACAGAACCTCCTATCTAGCACAGCTATTCTGAAGACATCCAAAATGTGCTGTCTTTCTTAGTGTTGTACCACAGGAGGAACTTATGTGCACCTCCTGTGGTCTCCGGCTTGCAATAGGATTGTGGCTGCCGCAGAATTATTAGATATTAAAATAAACTTCAGCTTTTAATGACTAAACATCATGCAAGAGGATGCTGGACTCAAAAGCCAGCAGAAAAGCCCTGGGCTGTTTCAGAATTCGGATTCAAATTATTCAGTTATCTGTACTCCTCTTAGATATCTATAAATATCTACACTCCACGGGGTGCTCATGCAATTTCTGATGGTTTACCAGACTGAAGCCACCTCCTCAACGGTAGCTTAGAGTTGTAACTCCCTGATATCGATGAAAAGGCAAGGGACTTAGTTATGAAGGTCATTTTTCAACCGAACAGTTAACTGGAGGGCACCACAGAATGAGTCTAGCTCTCTTTTGTCTCACAAATTTTGCAATCAAAGAATATAAACATGAACAAAGCCACTAAGGAGACCTCTTCTTGCCGAATGCTCTGGAAGAAAATTTAACTAACTTAATAAGGTAAAAAATTAGAATGTTTTCATTATCACAAAACGTTCTTTTTAATTAGGATTTTGCAAGCTAAGTCTCCTAATGAATGAAGGAATGGAACTTCAAAATGATTTGAATTGCTTATTTTTTGTTCCTCTTGCTGAGAAGAACAAATGTAACTTTTTGCAAAATAAATTCAGTTGGTAATTGGAGATTTTCTAATTAACCATTCCATGGATTGACTTCTCATAGGCCTATAAAAATGAACTGCTACAAGACTGCTGCTCTCCAGGCTCATCCTCGAGGGCTCCGAGTGTCCCAAGAACGCAGCCAGTGCAAGCCACGCTGAGACATGTGCAGCGGGCAGAGGTATAGGCAATTTACTCCTGCACAAAGTGGGTGCAAAACAGGTCCAGAGGATACTTTTCCCTATTTTAAAGAAGCAGTTACAGGGCAGAGATGCTAATGATAATAGGGACGCATTTATTGAAGGGCCCCACACAACTGTAGCACCCCACTAGCACCAGTAGGTGTGCTGTGGCAGGAGGCACCTGATGTTGCTCTGGTGTGGCTGCTTTGCCAGCATCAGTGCCGGCTCCACGAATATATATAAGGTGCTAAGGAAAAGAGAGAGCGCTTTTATAGGGATGTGAAGGAAAGCTCCCACGTGAGAAGCTATAGCAGCCCCAGAGCCAACACACACTGGCTGTGCCACATGATAAAGCCCTGGCTGGTATCACATGACCAGTCCTAGCACAACGGACCACCAGCAAACGTGACGGAAACGGTCCCAGTTGAACAATTTGCATCTGGGCACAGCTGGTAGGACCTGGCCGCAACCCAGGACTTGTGGAGGGTGTCATCAGAGTTGGTGCCTGCCTCTCCACACACACAGTATCTGAAACCCCGCCCCCCGTGCTGGAGCCAAGCTGAACCGCAGCCCATGGGTGTTGCGCAGCACTGCGTGAGCCTGTTCTGCACGCACCGCAGACATGTGTTCAGCACCACCAGCTGCCAAGGAAGAGCTCAGGGGGTGCAACACCTTCCCCGGTACTTCCGACACTAACGATCACAAGCAAGACTCTCTGTCCATGATACACCCCTACCCAGCAAGCTCCTTCCCAGGGAAACACACAAGGAAACAGGCACTGCTAGCAAACATCATCCTGAAACACCAGCGGGAAAAGCATAAGCTACAGGTCTTCAGTTAAAAGATACAAGTAGTCTAAAGCTGACAGACTTGATAGATCCCTGTGCAACAGGTATGAGATGCTGCTTTTGACCTAGAGCTCTGGCTACCTTGTTGCAGCAGCTTCAGAAACCTTTTATATGGTCTGATATGACCACACTACCACATGCTATGCTGGAACAGGCTACAAAACCAACTGCCAGCTGACACTATTAACCAGACAAATGCACTTGGATCCACAGAGATTAGAAGCTTGAGCAGATGGGCTGAAACAGACAAAACACTGTGATGAGCAGGCCAAAGCAAAGTTGTAGGAATGGGTCTGGATATTTGCAGAGTAAAATCTGTTTTTTCCTAAAAGAAAACATTAGCAAGCAGCAAGAGAAAGAGGCGCAGCTAATTATAAATGTAATACATGGATAGCTGCTTGCTACTGCTCACAGACCTCAGCCCAGCTCTACCCTTGCAGACTTCTGACTCTTACTGGTTTTAGTATGCATTAAAATCTCAGTGGTAGCCCTTTAGTTCAAGATATGGAGAAATCTGGGGTTTGGAAGACTAGGGTAGTATCTCCAGGAATGCCCATCAAAACACAAACGAGGTACATTTAGCCTTTCTGTTCTGTGAGAAATGATCGGGTTTGTTTGCAGTACGTGTGGAAGGACTCACACTCACACGCCCATCTTCAGCAAAGGGGTTCAAGTGATAAAAAGTCCTTTTACTAAATGAGTCATCCTAGGCACAGTATATGAGGGGGAGAAAACCCTCCCAAAGTACCCTAATAAACAGAATACCAGAAAGTAAAGGCATAATAAAGGCAAAGGTTACGATAAAACAGAAATTTTGGTCAGATGTCAACATATTTACACAGCGGGAGGTTTTCAGCAAATTGCACTGCAAAATTAGAAATGTATTAGCACGTTCTGAAAACAGACATTTAAGTCCAGGAACGCAGAGCAAACACACACATCATTTGTACCAAGTACCCAGCACTAGAAGCAAAAGCTACGTATTATCTGATGTCGTGGTGGCCACACGCAAATATAGAACAGAACAGTTCCAGTTGGTAGGGACCTACAATGGTCCTGTAGCCCAACTGTCCTTATGCAACACAGTAAGACATAGAGTTGTGAGATGAGAAGGTCCACATACGGTCTGTCTGAAACAGAAAATACAGATGTCTGAAAATGGTGTAAAATTTGTCAGATAAACACAATGCAGTAGATAGTGATGAACTTCACAAGGTATCTAACAGGTTGGAATTACTGAAGGATATATCACGCCAGCCAAAAACACATGCGCATGCATAAGATATCATTAGACAATAAGCAAAGATGTTAAATCTGAACTCCCCTGGAAGATAAAGTTAGATCATATTCAGCATCTGCAGATATCAGCTATTTAAGTTAAGAGCACAATCACTTAAGTGACTGAAGAAGTACAAGACTCAGATCTGGAAGAAGGTCCCAGAAGAACAATCGCTCTTTTTCTGAAGACTAGAAGACTGGGCAGATCCTAATGGCAGACTTATGCTTAGAAAAAAATACCCACAGGTATTTTTTTATATTTATTACATTACATTTTTATTTTTATTTAGGAAAAAATACCTGCGTGTTTTTCTTCTGACAGTTTTTTCCTGGATGCCCACTGTTTTACACAATCAGCTTGAGACTAGAAGCAAATGAGACACTATCAGACACAGGCTGCTGTGGACATGATCACGTTACCACAGATGGACTTTTTTTCTGTTTCTCTCAGAGAATCACAGAATGGTAGGGGTTGGAAGGGACCTCTGGAGATCAGAGAGTCCAACCCCCCTGCCAGAGCAGGACCATGCCATTCTTGGGACCAGGAAGGGGAAACACAAGACTGACACTCAGCAGAGGTTGGTCCTGTTCCATTTTGCTCCACAAAGATTTCTACGAGCAGCTGAAACTGGTTTCTGTGAATCTTTACATCAGCTGAAAATCTGGTGCAGGTGCCGTGCAGGTGAGGAGAGCCTGCCCCTTGCCTGCAGGATTCAGGCAGCTCTGGGGTGCTGGAAACACTGTGGTGGCCTTGGGCTGGAGGTGCTCCTGGGTGGCAGGGGGGGTCCATTTGTTTCCTCTCATCCTGTCCTTTGTTTACTTTTGTGCATAGGCTGACGGCTGGGTGCTTTTTAAAACCACAAACACCCCTCCCCAGTGAGCACATATCCTGTAGCACAGTCCAGCGCAGTGCTGGCTGCAGAACCCTTTTTGTATTCCTTGTGCACTGGGCAAGGATTTTTTCATTTCATGCATCATCCATAACTTGCCGCAGCAATTCCAAAAATCTCTACCACGCTCACATGAATACGAATAATTTAAATTCACATTTTTGCTTTTGGAAATTTATCATCAGAGAAGTCGGGCTCATAAAGCAACTGTATTTCTGAAATTTCTCACAGAATAATCAAGTGATGGCACTGCCCAACAAAACAGCCTAATTGAACTGGTATTGTACAGGCACTTCGGGCTATGGCTCCACCTCATGAGAAGGTTAGCTATTGACATAAATCAGGAGTACTTTTCACTCTACTGTTTTGGGTTTTTTTGAATGCTTCTTTATACAGACTAATTGAATAAGTAATTAGAAAACAAAGGGGCTGCTGCTCGGGATACAGGTAGGTGTCTTTCCTCTGCCAATGGCCAGTACTAAATGTTTTGAAGGAGCTTTACATTAAATGTTGCTGTGGACAGTTATGGAAGAACTAGCTTGGAGCAGACATTACTACTCAGTCCCCAGTAGCGTCCACTGGGGTTTTGGCCAAAGAACAAGATAATGCACTTTTTAAACATAATTATGAATACAGGTGTTTATTCCTCCTGACATCAGAGAAACCAATAGCTCTCAGAAAATGCAAAGCAAATTAGAACTTTGCCATAAGCAACGAGTTCTGCAGTTCCTCAATTTTAAATGCATCGGCTTCTAAGAACCAAACATCACCCTCGTCTCATGCCACTGGGGTAAGGGCAGCAGTCAGGAATGCCCAGGTCACAAACCACTTCTCCCAAAAGCCACCTGGAAGCTGCTGCTGCTGCTTCACAAGCTGCTGCTTCCCCAAATCCTGTGTGCACCTGGCCACTCCAGCTGGCTGTGCACGCCACAGCTCTGCGCCTGCCCCTGCCTCCACAACTGCTCCACAGCACAGGGCTTCTGAAAAGAGAATTAACTCTTGTTTGCGCTATAAAACTTCTTTCTGTAACTGAGATTACTCCCTTTCCCGGTGCGCGTATCTGTATTACATTCAACTGAGTGCTTCCACCCTGCAATGCTTACAGGAGACAGGGGAGAGGCTAGAAAAGAGCAGAAGGGAAGAAGTGAACTGCAGTGGCTTTCCCGTTGAGCTCACGCCTGGCAGAGGGCCTGCTGGGCATTCCAGACTCTGGGCATGCCAGCTCCTCAAAAGATGCTTAAACCACTCTTGTAATTACACACGGAGCATTTAAGACAACAGTCCTAAATTTGCCATTCACACAACAAAGCCTTTCAGAAAGATGGGCAAATTTAGTTCGGACCTACCCAGCTGAAAACCTAAACCAAGTCTGAACCCTGTTGTTTCTTTCTTCATTAGTGGAACATAAAAAACCTAAGTTTTTCCTGATACCAACCAGCTGATGGAAGTGATGGGGTACCCCCAGGTAACATTCCAGCTGCCTGTGTAGTGTGTCCCAAAGGGGTCTGTCACCAAACACCCTGTAGCTCCTGCCAACCAGGCACCGATGCTTCCTCGAGGAGTTTTATCCAAAAATAGAAACCGCTTAAGAAAAAGGACCAGTCCTTTAGAAGAACAGTCGGTTTCTCTCTGCTTCAATTTAAGCCCAAGGACATCAATGAGATAGAGCTTGACCTAAAGAGCTCCACAGAAATCAAGACCTAAGGTAAAGGCTTTGACAGTAATATGGACAAAGATAAGGAGACTATGGGCCTGACCCGAAGGCCATTAGGTCAGCGGCAAGCTTTCATGTTGATGCAAATGGGCTTCGGAACAGGCCATGCTGGAGAAAAGAGCAGTCATTATAAAAATAAGCAGCCATTAGAAATGGACGAGAAGTTGAGGCAAAAGTTTTGCAGGCAAAGCTTCCTTTTTTTTTTTTTCCCAGCACCTCACGAAAGGACTGGGCCATTTGGCCCCATAAAGGAGCAAGCACCACGTTCCCACCTCATCCTGAGGGAGGGCCCAGAGGTCAGAAGGCTCCGGTTCCTGGACCAGGAACTGGACTTCCCAGTAGCACCTGGGTACAGTTTGCATAAGCTGTTTTTGCAGCTAGAACGTGGTCGGACTCTGGTCCATCTGTGCTTGCTGCACCTTTAGGTGCCCCATTAGCATCATGGTGGGCACCCAGTCAGCACCACTTCCCACCTGACTCACCACATACATCCATTTTGCAGGAGGGACTGCAGGACTCCATTCCCGGCTCACCAGGGCGCAGTGATGGCTCAACCAGTGAACGAGGAGCTGGTTGGTGGCAGTGAATGCTAACCCTTCCCCCACCCCGTCTTGAGCTGCCCTTTGCCAGGGGGTGCAAAGGCATTTTTTGACTTGGGGTATAATAATTGACTCGGTCATTAAGTGGGGGAGTGGATGCAAATGTTTACTCCTTAGTGATGAGACAAAAAACCACAACTGTAATTCTCACCCTCTCTGGCCCACGCTGAATATTTCTGCTGGAGCCGCTACACTGACAAGGTTGTTCCATTGACAAGATATGAAAGAGCAAACGTTGCCTAATTGAATACCTCACCACAAAGAAAACCAGCACAATTCTCTCCGAGACAGAATAAAGGCTATACTAAGAGAGTATTGTTAAACTAGCTTACTATGCTAAAACAATGAAGAGAGAGGGAATATTCAAGGCAGCCTGTTGGCTACAGTATAATTGGCTTGTTAGGGAAACGCGCACGTGCGGACACATGTGAAGGAAGCAGGAGATCCCAGAACTCTGCAATCTGCAGAACCTCAACATGGGCTTCAGACACCGCTGCCTTGATGCAGGAGTTGATGATGGCACAGAAAGTGTTTGGGAGTCTGGAGAAGGGGCGCACGTAGCCCTACCCAGCTGGCCCCACAATCTGCAGTTGGGGTTGTCCTGCGCGTGGTTTGCACCGTGCCAGCGAGGGGCATGATTCCTCTGGGACCCGGCAGGACTTGTGTCTAGCCGTGAGATGGCTGCGCTGGGCTCTCTGGCTCGGGAGCTGCCAGTTTGCCTTGAAGTATTAGACCAGCGTTACATTGATTACTGCTTGATATTTGCAGGTCTACAAAACGTCCAAGGAGACACAGGAAAGTTTAGAGACTTTTAATTTGTTGTACCAAAGCTTTTCTGATGGTCCCCAAAGATTACACATTTATGAAGAAGGGCAGCAACAATAAAAGCTTATTGTTTGCACTCAGCCAAACTTCATGGATTTTTTAAGTATGACAAAAGAGAAAATGAGTTACACAGATTTTCAATAACTTGAACACCAATCTCTGCTGTCCAAAGGGAATTACTTCACTGTTCTTTCTTTGTCTACCTTGGCCTGGCTTTAAGGGTTTATCCTTGTAAACGACATCAGTAGTTACAGTTAACAGGTCCAAATGAAGCTGTGGGGCCAAGATCCCTCTTGTCCTGATGTGCCAGATGCTCCAGGGAGAAGGCTAAAGATAGCAAGAGAAACTTTGTCAAGGTAGACTCGCCACGGAAGATGGGAGTAAGCAGTGCGCGTAGCCCTTCCCTTCGCTTCAGTGACAAACCAGAGGTACCAAGAGGATTCTCTCATCACAGGGCAATGGCACGAAGTGAGATTAAGGAAGCAAGCCATTCTGCTTTTATGTCTTCAGCTGAAGAGCAAGGTCAAAGACATAAGGTCTTAAAACTTTTAATTGAGTGACAGTGGAATTATTTACTTGCTCCTGGATTCCATCAATGCAATCCAGCATGAAAACTGCTATTTGACATTTCCCTTGATTTCTGGTCCTCTTTGATGGGGGTACGCAGCAAATTGTTTTCAGGTACAAACTTGTCACAGCTACAGACAGGGACGCAAGATGCTTCTAAAATCCTCCCCACTCTCTCCTTCGCTGAAATGGCAGAAAGGCACTAAAGCAAGAAAGCAGCAGCATTACTGCAAGAGAAGGTAGCGTGCCTACAGAAAAGTACGTTGCAAATTGGAGGTTACGGATAAACATAAGGCAAGGACGGGTATTTCCTTTGAGCCATACACAAGAAGTCTCACATCGCTGGCAAACACAGGGCCGCAAAAGGATCCCGCACAGTCCCTACTTGATGGACACTGAGCAGCACCCTGTTCCCTGTTTGGCACCAGCACATCAGGCGGCTCGGAAGGGTTGGACTGGTCCCTGGGCACACAGCCCCGAAAGCATCCAGCCTCCCAACGTATGAGGTGCTGCAGAGGCAGCTCCCGCAACCAGGAAACAGAGCATAAAATGCATGGCCGTGTCAAGAATCAAACTGAAATGTGATTTAAAGAAAAGAGTAGTATTTTGGTTTCTGAGCCCTCTGCTTTATTTTTATTTGCTTTTATGCTCCTGTAAGTAAAATCAACAACTTCTTTTTCCCCAATAAACTGAAATTTTGCAGACCATTAATCCATAATACAGACAAAAGCCTTTGGGTGCATGTGAAACAAAATGAAAAATGGTCAGTCTGGTTCTTCCAGGAAAGCTGATACTTCACATGAGCAGTAAAGATTTTTCCACCAAGCAGCAGTACACACACTTCAGTGCTGAGACACAGTGACTGTGTTAGCATGGTAGAGGGTAATGGCTCTGAATACCATTTCTGTACACTTAACTACCGCTTAGTTAATGTTTATGCAGCATTTTAAAAATGTACAGTGCTATAAAGATGCCAAACATTATTATTGTTAATAATCCAAGTGATAAATATGACTCAAAATTCTATACTTTATCCTTGTCCTTCACATCAAAGGGATGTTTGTACCTATAATAAGGACTGCAATTCAGCAAGACACTTACTTACTTGCATTACTTAGAGTTCACATCTTCTACCTAAGGGAATAAATGGCTAACTGATTTCTCCCCAAGTTTACAAAAATACGAATGAATGTTAAAATCCTGTTTTTAAAAAAGCTGGGTCAGAGCTCTGCCATAACATTTAAAAGCCTAATTAGTACGCCTTACAGGTCAACACATTTTAATAAAACATGTTTTCCTTTAAATGAATGTAGGAAGAGGGCACAGAAAAGGACTCAAAGGCAGAAAGATATATATGGGTATCTGCTGCCTGCTGTGTCTCCACTGCACTCACCACTACAGCAGCTGGCTGTCCATACTTAGACCATCCAAGCCCCCAAACTTGTGCCTCCTGATACCTTCACTTCATCCCTCTGAGGAGGCCTGACAACCACTGGGCCCACCGTCAGAAAAGAATTAGTTCCTATTTCTCTAAACCACTTCTCTTATTTGCAATGGCAGCACCCCATTGAAAAGGCAGATAGGAACCCCCCCTGCAAGGCACTGAGACTCCAGACACAGGTCCACCAACAGTGTTTGCCATGGCACTGGGTGACACTTGCTGCATTAGACCTGGCCAGGGGAAACAATCTGAGTGTCCAGGCCTCTGGTCTCTACTTTTATATTCACCAAGAAACCTTCAGGAGCTCTCGGAGAAGTGACTGTTATTTCAAGGAGGTGATCAGCTTGTGGGGAAGCTCTACATAAGCACGAGGAATTATTTTTTTTTCCATGGGCTTTTCTCAGTTTTGAAGCAGCCTTTGTGACTGCAGCGGCTTCACCACTGAGACTGTGAAGTTACTTCTCCAAGAGAAACATCTGCCATTCCCCTTACCAAAGGGGAAAACCAAAAGAAAAAAACCACTTTACTAAAAGAAGAACCTTTAAATATCTTCACTCACTTCACCAAACTGGATTTTCCAGAGAGTTTAGCTCCCATTCTGGTATTCTGTTGCAGTGGTCGGATGCTGAGCTCTTAGACACTTGGTACAGCTCCTGAGACTGGGGACACAGGTAGAGAACATGTGGCAAAATTCCCCCTTTGAAGGCTTTCTCCAAGACTTAAAAAAAAGAATATCTTATTTTATAAAAGGAAAATGAGGGGAAAAAAAAAATCCCACAGAGACAGCCTGATCTTCTACTTGCTCACAATGGTATAAATCAAGAATAACCCTGTGGACTTTGTAGGACTTACACAAGTATAAAACTGCTAGAAATGAAAGGTTCACATTTCCTAACTTCAGCAGTTAGCTCGGTTTTCTTTAAATAGCTTCATTAATAAATACTTTTTAAAAAGAAATAAAAAAAAGAGCTCTTCTTCCCCCAATACTAATTGCTAGTGCTCAGATTTAATCTTCAGCATTTATTGTGCTTCACCAAATCCCTAATAATCACCCCAGAAGACTCCTTAACATTGTTGTATAATGGGAAACAAGGGCAGAGTATTACTTTTTCATGTACAAAGATGTTTCATCAGGAGGCCAGATTTCTTCTATGCAGCTAAAGTACATAGAGCCTGACACTTTTAATTTCTTCCGTAATTGTGTCACGAGAGGGGGTTATGTCACTGTGCCTCTTTGCTGAATTCCAAGAGGCTCAATGCTATTCCCATGGTCATCGCCTCCTGCCTCTAGTTTAAAATAATGAAGATTTGGGCTGAAATAAATTTGAAGATATCAAATAAGGACCCCTTGAGTTCCAGGGAAAGAAAATAAAGCAGCTTTTATTAAACTTGTTATGAGACCTTTCATGACCACTATTCTCGCTGTTCTCTTTGCTCAAAGCCTTTAGAGAATGGTCTCACTTTAGCCTAAACTCAGCTCTTTCTCAGCTCTCTAAGCCTCTGTAAAATTGAAGGACATTCACTCCAACACACGTCTTTAATAACTCAGTATGATTTAAACTTTCAATCTGCATTCCTGATTTCTGTAATAATTGAAAGGAATGCATTAGCAGCGGAAAAAAAACCCCACTTTTGCTTCATAAACTTTACCTTCATTGCCTCAGATTTTCAGTAGTTCTCAATATGTAAGTTTAATGGCGTGACCCTAACAAGAAACGATCAGCAAATGAAACGAACCAGTGTGTAGCTGCTCCACACGGCTACAAGTGTCAGCTGTGGCCTGCCTGCCATTAATTTTATTGTAACTCATTTCTTCAGGTTGAGTACAGCACGATTTAATGTTCCCATTCTCCCATTCCTGTTCTGCATGACAAATTGTTTTAATAAACATAAACCGGGTAATAATAAAGTAATAATAAGCCTAGCACTCACCTTATATCACTGCAGTTAAATTCTCCCACAAGCCAGCGCTGGTTACAGTGACAATTACAGTCGAGCCAATCCACAGCCAGGCAAGCACAATGGACAGATTTAATATCGTTTGTAAATATGATTAGTGTGCTGTCATGTTATTGCAGCCTGGTATTTACATTTCTCTCTGGGGTTATTCACTACACCAAATCAACATTAAATAGTGCTCCCTTCTCTTCCCCTTAAATCAAATATACCTTTCTTTGTGCTCCGCTCAGAAGTTAATGAAGAAAATGGCATCGATTGTTAATATTCAGGGATCAATCAGTGCTTTACATACCTCCTTTTTTAAACAGATGTACGTCTGTCTGTTGAACCCTGGAAGATTTCTTTCCAAATTCATAATCTCCCCTCTTCCTCCTCCCCCTCCACACACACCCTTTAACATCAGCACTCATCTGCTTACTCTCTTATGAAAAATGTTCAAATAATGAATGGCTGTTGTTTACAGAAGTAATTTCATGCTACATTTCCATTATTGCCTGGATTTGTTTAGCTTCTCAAGCTTCCCCATTTCCCTGCAATGAACTTTTAAGGAAATATAACCAGCTTTCACTGTTTATGCCATTATGTTTATAATAGAAGCCGCTCTCATTTGTGACATATTGCAACACTTCATAACGGTGTGCAAATAAGCATCCTTAAACTTGTTAAGGTCAATTAATCATTGTACAAAAGCTTTTTTAGCTAGGGCTTCCACCAGCATAAATCCAGCTGCACAGCAGGGTAATGAAAGGGCTCCAGCGTGGACTCGGGTCCTACAAGGCACAACCATGTGCTTCAGATGTTAATAAAACTGCCCGCAGATGATACAGGTCTGTTTCTCCAAGGTTATTTGGTTCCCATGGTCACCCAGCTGAATACCTGTAGCCCAAGTCAAGGAAGGACTCCAGTGGACAAAAACTTCCCATTCTTTAAGTGACAAATTCCTCCAACCTAACAATTTTTAAAGCCACCTTTCTGACAGATAAAAGAAGCAACGAAGCTGGAGGACAGACTGATGAATTTGGACCTGTGGCATTTCACTGGGATCAAGGCACAGAACACTGTGCAGTAAGTACCCATTTCAGGGCAAGATGCAGGATACCACCTGAGGAGAGCACTGCTGGTGGCAGAACCGAGCCACGGCCGGTGAGGCACCTCTGTCGTATCACCACGTGGAGCCCTCGCCTCCTGCTGCTGCTGTGGTAACTGCTCTGGGATGAAGGGGTCCCTGGGTGGGCTGCAGTCACAGTACCAGTTTCCTGAGAGCTGCCAGGCTCATACACTTGAGGATAGAAAGACCACTTCTACCTAATTAGCATCAACCTTCTCCATACTCAGCCATGGCATGTGCAAAGCCTTGCTCTTGCTCATCATACAGCTAAGAAAGAGGAAATACTCCCATGGTTTCTAGTTATGCCTCTATTTTCAGTAAACAGGTTCTCATCCCCTGCACTTTTGACTGAATCGCGACCTATGGCTGGAATTTAAGATATGCCTTATTCAGACTCTACAGGTTTTCGGGATGCCCCAGGCTTACAGATGTCGTGGTGCCTGGGTGCATGTAAAAAAAGCCTGTACTGTGTCACGGGACTTTGCCCGATGTGTAAAAACAACAACAATAAACCCCCACCATCACCTCAACTAAACTATCATTGCAAAACACAGTGAAACCTTAAATACTAATGGAAAATTAAAATACACAGGATACCACAGTTTCTGAGGGTGCCCACGTGCATACCTCAGGCATTCACTAGCATTTTACTTGCACTTATTTTTCCAAGAAAACTGGAGTATGAAGAGACGCCCCACGTTAGAAAACTAGCCCCTGATGAAGGCCAAAACGCATGACAAAGCCCAATCATCAGGTACTGGTAATAATTACAAAGCTGGAGTGCACTTTGTTGTCTACTGCAAGTTAATTTCCTCATACTGGGAGTTTAAGTTAGGAGCAGGGGAAACAAACATGATTTAAAGAAAGCATTTCCAGTCAGTCAGAGTGCGTAGCTATTTTGTGGGGGATGTAGACAACCAGGAGACAAAAGCAGGACGTTCTAAAGACCTATCTCTACTTGTGGCTTTATTGAAAATGACAGATTTAAGAATGTGATTCATATGGTCACCCGGGATGCATGGATCTGACTTACTGAGACTTGCTGATATTATTTATTTAGAAAAGTCAAATGTCACCGCAAAAATATTTCTGCTAAAATGTGTATTTACTGCATTTTCCTTTCAGAGCTCAGCAAGGTGACAGCTGGAGAGGGGTGTTTGTGCATGTGTGGAAAAAAAAAAAAATAGGGGAAGAAGTGGGGTGTTACTAAACAGAAGATCACAGTACTCGAAACATCCTACTGAGATCAGAAGAATTGTGAAGCATACCGAGGTGGTACTCTAGCTATTCATTAACTGCCTGTATCAGCCAGGCCGGAGATTAGAGCTTAATGCAATGGTGAAGTAAGTGTCCATATCACAGTAGCCATGGAGGAATAGCGAGATGTAATGAAACTGAATAGCTAGCCATTGAAAGTTGAAAAATATATTGATTTTTCAGTGCTTGATCACCCAGGAGGCTTTATCAGGTATGAATACTTGGGAACCATCTGCTAACTCTGTAATGGTATTTTAGGATTTGTGACAGACACCAGCAAAAATAAAACGGCGTGTTAGAGAATAACACAAAGTGAAGGCTGCTCCTCCGTAATACATTCCACTGCTCCACAGCTGGTTTTCTCGTTCCTGCCTTTTAATTGTTTTCAAATTAGCTATAGCTAATGTGCGAATACAAATTAAAATTAGCACGCAGATGCAATTTCTCCCCACCTCTCATACCAAAGATAGCTCAGACGTTTATAGCCGTGTTTATCTCTCCATCAGATTGCATTACTCGTGCGGTAAAGATTTCTCTCCTCCCAAAAGGAAGCCAGCAGGACCTCGGTTATTGTATTTAGCTATTGAACCTCGTTGTCAACATTTCTTAACATTCATTTGTGTAAGTCAAAGAACAAAACCGAACAGGAACAGGCTTGGAGGCACAATATCTACATATTGTCTGATGTAAATAACACTCCTAGACATGATTGGCATTCTCCAAACAACAATCATTGTTATTGAAATGTGCCTCTATTCCCCTTGTTTTAATACTGAGAATGATTATGAAATCTCTCTGGGTACGATAAATCAGCTGAAAGATGTAATAACATGTTTCAGCTGTTGGAATGGATGTTTGATTACAGCTCTGAGGGTTTTTTCCTCATCGTGTTTCTAGTTTAATTCTTAAACCATTCTGTGAATTAAAAAAAAAAAAAAAAAAATGTATTCCACACATCAAGAGCAAATATGCATTCTTGTTTACAGTGCGGGTAGCTGAGCAGGAATCGAGTTGCATTTTAACAATGCAAGGGAAATCTTTTTCTATTACAGTTTTGGTTAAAATAGTAAGTTAAGCTGTCATTTAAAATTATATTCAGTAAACACTTAACTTCAGCACCTCAGCAAAACCAGAAAAGATAAAAAAAAAGGGGTCGGGGGAAGAGAGAAAAAGAGACTTTGGTCAGACCATGTTTGCTTTGCAGACACACACAAAAAGATCTCCCACCTCCCTCCATGATTCTGCAAGCCTCTCTTCAAGTAAGTTGAAGTAGAATTAATTTACCCCAAAATGGCCAAGTGTAAATGGAGGAAAATTATTTCCCCCTGATTTTACACTGCAGCGGCAACGCACAAAAGACGAGGGACGTCAGCGCAGCATGCAGCGGCAGCGACCGCGAGGCAGCTGGACAGAGCTTTTGAAGGAGCTGAGCGTCTGCGTATGGCAAAGGCAGCACAGCTTCTCCAGCTCACTCTCCCAGAAAAGATTCTGGCAAATAACGCCTTTCCCTTAAGCGTATTTTGTGAAGGAGAAAAAGTGAAGAAAAAATAACGACGGGAAACAAAAAGATTAGTACGTGGGTGGTGGTTTCTTTCCCCAGCCAACGTTCCTCCATGTCCCGAGGGGCTGTCCCTGTGCTGAGGAGCACACCATGGTGGCTGCAAGCACATGCCTTGATGTGCTCCCAAAGTCTGCAAGTCCAAAGAAGCAACTACACTGAAGGCTAGTGGTGGGAAAATTCAGAGAAATCTGGGGCTTCCTGAGGCCTTTAGAACTGCTCAGTGATGTGTTGCCAACATTTCAACAAGAGGCTCCTAAGAGAATTCCCCCTTTAGCCTGTGATAAACCCAGTGCCCCAACAGTGCATTTGCTTGCCAAGAGGAGGGGCGAGGGATGAGAAAACCATTCAAGCATTTTCCTCTTTAAGCAAAACCACTTCATCATTGCAATCAAAAACTGAGGCATCTACTGGGAGAGCATCAAAAACTGGAAGAACATCATAAACTGACATCTACTTCAGAGAGCAACCCACACCACCCATTTGGGTAGAGCTGCACAGACGCTAACCCCCTGCAGGAGAGACAGTAAGCATTTGTACTGCAGAAATCAGACTCCAGATAGCAAGGTGTCCACCCAGGAGAGAGACAGGACAAGAGAGTCCCCACCCTTTCTCCCAGGGGTCTGGAAACATTCCCAGTAACCTAGAAAACAGTCAGGGGTAGCTATTAAGCGCAACTCTAAGGTAGCACTCGGAGCTCCCCAGGGCCTGATCCACAGCGTGCTACAATGGGACACATGCTGCCAGGCAGCTCCCACGTAATGCAGCGACAGAGGGAGGCTTCCCATTCCTCATCCTTCCTCCGTGTCTTGGCTAGCCTGGCTCTGCTCTTGAAATAGGTGGTCTCTGAAATTAGGACACACAAACACCTTTTTTCCTAGAGCCATTAGTGCAATCACAAAAATCTATCTGATGCTCAAGGGAATTACAGAACACCTTTGAAAAGGTATTCATCAGTTAATTCACACACCTTACACACCCCCTCTTTTTGACCTTTATTCAAGGGGAAAACTGCCAATTGCACAAAATCCTGCCAACTCCAAGAAGCTTAATTGTGCAGATTACGGTCTGTTTGTAACACAGATTATTAAAAGCACACTTGGACCCTTTGTGTCCTCATGTTTGATTCAATAATAGGTTCTGCATTAGATAAAGGAGATTTGTTTTGATCCCCTCCTAGCAGATGCAGAGTGCCCTACACCTTCTGTATTCCAGGCTCCATCACCCGTGACCTTTTCGCATAAGTGATGGAGCCACAGTAGGCTGCTCTGCACTGTAACTCCCAGCTCCCCACTTTTGGGGCTGGAAGAAAGGCAGGAGGAGATTTACTTCATGCTTTATATGATACTTTTAAGGAAAAAAAAAAAACAACAACCACTTCTCTTATTCTAAAAAGAACACACTTTTCTGAGAGACTCTGGGTCTGCGTGGCACAAAAGCCAAGCACGGCTACTTTTGAAAGCATTGCACATCATATTTTTAAAAAATAAATTAAAAAAAAAAAAAAAAAGAGTGAAAATTGCCTTTTGAATT
>JAAGNO010028278.1:21541-32737 GCA_033439905.1 Ceryle rudis | reverse complement strand
TGTCTCTGTTCCTGTGTGGGCTGCCCTGGGTGACCCTGCTCTGGCAGGGGGGTTGGACTCGATGATCTCCAGAGGTCACATCCAACCCCTCCCATGCTACGATTCAAGGAAGCCTTGCTGCATGGCTCTTTTCTGGTTTCAGTCTGTAATCCAGCCTGGGGGTGCTCCCTCAATCCCCCAAAAGCTTAGTGGCTTATGCTTCTGGGGGTTTGGGACAAAAGGGATTTGGAAGAACAAAGAAGAGGTGAGTTTTTTTGCACTGTGACCATATTGACAGAGACATTTGGGACCCCCTGACTGTGGTGAAACTATTGCTTGAACATCCATCAGCAGTCTCTGCTCCACCACTTCCCACGTTGCATACCTGTTTCAGCGTCCGGTCCCAGGGGTCATCGCAACATCCGCGGTAAAGCTTTAGCTCTTCCTCATCAGCCTCTGTCACCGTGCTGACGGGTACAACCCCAGCAGGGAAGTTCAAGACATTGTACAGCATCGTGGAGGAGATGGCAGCTGAGAGAAGCAGAAGAGAGAGTGCAGCTGAGTCACAGCCTCCTTCAGACTTACACGTTGTGTGTTCACTGATGCCCCTGAGAACCAGCTGCTGCCGGGAGGAGAGACTGGTCATCTGCAGGCCCCAAGTTCTACTGCAAGAAACAACTTCTGTCCACTTCATCCATATGTCTTGTCTGCATCTGCTCAGATACCTTATGGTAGTTATTTTTCCTTCCTGATGCCCATTAAATGCGCAGGTGGGCAGTGAATCTCCATGGTGGTGGATGTTTCTGTCCAGTCACAACCACCGTGGTCCTCTGCCCTCCTGGGAAGGGCCCAGACTCACTTACTGAGGAGTTTCCCGGGGTATTGTGCGGTGAAGGCAGGTCCTAGGACAGGGCACAGCACAACGTCCAGCCGGAGTTCCCTCCACCGGGCAATGAACTCAGTGCGGTACACCTTGGGGAGGAGATGGGAGATGACCGGGAGGCCACGTCCATGCCTGAAGCATCTCAGCTTGGCCAGGGTATGCACCAGGCTCTGGCATGGCCGAGAAGGCGTCTTTGCTAAGTGTCTGTCTCCACAGCACATGGCCAGTAATTAGAAAGGTCCCTGTTTCACTGTCCCCACTCCCAGAACAGCCTTCATTGTACTGGGACCATCAAACGTAGGCATTTGGGCATGAGCACCATGGGCAACCATCTCGTGTCCTCCCCAGCAACCCCAGCACAAGCCCTTTCCTAACTGATGACGCTCCAGCCAGGCACTTGCCACAAAGCCTCAGCTTGGAGCATGATGCCAGAGAGAAAAGTCCTCAAAACATACCTCTATTTGATGGTGATGAGTCCACATCTCCTTCACTGAGCTGCAAGTGGAAATTGTAGCAACAGTTTTATCCTTTAAAAGGAGGAGGAACTGCTCTGGGTTGACAAGCCCCAGTGACATTAGCGAGCGCTTTAGACAAAGTGTGAAAGCTCTATTTATTGTTCTCGGTTTCCTTTGGCATTCGGCCAATCAACTCAAGTCTAGAAGCCTGTCAGAGAGAAGTTTCCTCTTGTGAGCCTGGATTTAGTACTTGTCTCCACCACAGGCTTCCTCTAGGACCTTATCCATCCAAGTCCCTCAAGCCTTTCAGGGTAACACTGGGGCAGGGCAACACTGGGGACATGTGCTCCTAAAGGCTTTAGGAAGCTGTGCCCAGAGTGGAGGGACAGCCCCTGCAGAGAGCAGGTCAGAGCAGGTCAGAGGCAGTAGGGAATCCAGTCTCCCCCACCACGGCCACACACAGGACAAGGTACTGTTCACTCTCATGGACACCCCTGGGGACGATGCCATCTTACCTCATCCCAGCCAAGGCGCTCAGGTAGTCAGCCAGGCGGGGAAACTGGAAAGGCAAGAGGTTCCTGTCAGGAACGTGACACTGGGGGTGCAGTGACTTCTGCCATCCCAGGAAACCCTTTGTCCTGTCCTGCCTCTGTCCCCAGGGATGCTGCACTGAGGGTGAATGATGACGATGATGATGATTAAAAATGCTCCTGGTGCTTCTGAATTTACTTTGCTTCCAAGTCCTGGTTGTTGGTTCCCAGTTTGTCCCTTGCACCCCAGTATTTCCTGCTCACAGGGGAATGCGCTGACTTGAACCCACTTGCCTTTCGTTATTTTTGATAAATCAGACATTTTTTTTTAGCTTATCTCCCAGAAACAAGACCTTCACCAGCACTGTGATTGCCTCCCACTCACTGCTATCTTTTCAATCCTCTTCCATCCAAGAACCACTCAACTGGGCAGAGGGGCAGAGAAAAGGGAGGATAGAGAAGAGAAGCCCTGCAGATGATGCTCCGCTGGTGAAAGGGCTGCAGTGAGGGCCAGCCCTTATTCATTTCCATGAAAGTGGGATCTTTGGGAGGCCTCCAACACAGGTATGAAGCTTCAACCTCAGGTCCTTCTGCTGCAGTAATCCCAGTGCAGGGGTGTAGGCAATGGCACTGCCAGGTCTAGTGTTTGAAGAAACACCTGATGTGGGCTTTGCATTCAACTCCTATGGCTCTTGGCTGGTCCTTCTCTCATTTCCTTTTGCGCTGGATAAATCCCAGCGAGGGGTCTAAAAAAAGACCTTCCAAATGATGTGCCTTGGCCCAAAAGTCTGGTGTTTCTAGTTAAAGGTGTCTCTCAGTGCCATCAGGCTTCCAAGCATCTCAAGGCCTTGCTGACACCACTCTGCTTGAGCCTGAGGTCAGGGACTCACCAGAGGTTTAAGAACCAGAGCCAGCAGCTTCTTCGCCAGCTTTGGGATCTTGCAGCAATTCACCTGTGGTCTCAAGCCTGGATCTACAATACCTCCTGTGCTGAAAGACAAAGAGGAGGGGTTGAAGCCAGAGAAGCTCTTTGCCTTTCCTCAGAAACCTGAGGAAAGGTTTGGGGTGGGAGAGATGGGCTTGTTTTGCCTGTGCGTTGCGCTCAGAGCTGTGGAGGTGTTTTGCAGCACTCCTGCCAGAGGACTCCTACTTACAACACGTCCAACCAAGCACGGCCCCCATCAGCAAAAAAAGTCTTCAGAAACAGTTCGGTCATGACGTAGTGGATCCGAGGTGGAGAAAAGGGCACCAGCTGCACCAGAACACAAGATTATGTGGCAGCCCGGGGATGTGAATAATTTCCAAGGCCCAATTGTGGATTAGCTTCAAAGGCAGAGCAGCACCTCCCTGAGTCCCACACGCCAACAGAGGTCCCAGTTCAACCCTTTACCAGCCCAGGCATCTCCCTGTGGGATTATTCCTCCCCAGAGACCGTTTGGCTCAGCTCTAAGATCTCTCCAGAGCTCTTTCCTCCTTCATCCTCCTCCAGGCTGTCACTGAGCCAGAATCTGCACTGGTTTCCTGCCTGTACCAGCAGAATCAACATCTCTCAGACATGGCCTCACTTCACTATGAAGAGGACCACTAGCATGTTTGCCATCCCATGTCGCATAGCCCTCTTCCCTCAGTGCTTCCCTTCTTCTGCCTTCCATCCTGATCTGTCTGTTCCTGAATCCAGCACCAGAATCCAGCTCCTGAACACAGCTCCCATCTGCTGCTGGACCCAGTCTGGGACTGCCCCAGTGCCTGCTCCACAGCACCAGTGGTGATGGAATTGCCATGGGGGGGGTTGGGTTGGGTACTGGGTTTGTATATATTTGTATATATTCCATTTTTGTTGTTTTCATTTCCATTCAAGCTGTCCCAGTTCCCTTCTCTACTGGCTGAGTCTCTCTCCCTCATTCCCTCTCTCCTCCCCTCTGGGGAGGGAAGGGGGTTAACGGAGACCATCTGTTATAGGTCTAAGGGGATGCCCTGGCTCTAAACGGGGACACAAGGACAATTAACACAGGAGTTTGCAGCCAAAGTTCAAAAACAAACAAGACCAAACCTTATATCTACAAGCCACCTGTCACCCCCGTGGCTCTACCACTGCACCCTTTGCTCAGAAAAACCCTCTCTGGCAAACTTTGACTCTCACCCGCCCCGGGCTGGGGGTTGTGTCCATAGACGCCTCCACTGTGCTTGGCTCAAGGGCTGGTGTAGCACACGAACTGCTGTCCAGCTCGGGGCTTGGTGGCTCTCATGGGACTCCTGTGCTTGGGAAGTGTGCAGATCTGCAGCAGCTCTCATGGTATTATAGCCTCTGGACAGTGAATTGAATGAACTGGCCTTCAAGAGAGCCTCAAGCCTGCCCCTTTGGTATTGTTGGGACAGTCAAAGTGATGGCTCTGGCTTTGATCCACTCTGCTGCCTGTGAAGAGTCCTCTTTTGTGGCCATTCTTGTACCTGCTTGAGATGAGGCCAGAACAAACAGAAAGCACCTTAAAGGAGCTTACTAAATAAGTCTAGGATTGAGTGAACAGCATATTCTTGGGGTCAAATTTAATTCCTTCCTTCCTTTTGTATTCAGATTAGAGGCCAAGGTAGATTTGTGGAAGCCAGAACTCCTCAGCTAATGCTGCTTTTGCACTTAACCTGCAATTTACCTGTCAGTAACAAATACATTAAAGGCCAGCTAAGCTCTTCAAACTTCCAAACAATTTACTGCACCATCAGATGAGCTCTTTAGCATCTAAGAGCTCAACAGCCTGTTCACATCTACGGAAAACATCTGCTGCCTAAAGAAAGCCTCCTCAAAAATGCATCTGGTAAAATAAATGTGCATATTTAAAGGAACGGCATGTTTTAAGTCAATCAAACACCTCAAAAATAAGAATAAAAAGCCTTCCAAAGAGACTTCTTGCCGGTGATGTATTGGCTTGGTTAAGAAGAGCTGTGTTTTCAGAGCCTCCTAAATTCCTCAACTCAAGTGCTGAGTGGAGGTTTATTAAGTGACCTGTCTGGATGTATATCAGCCTTGTCCCTAGTGGGGGTCCTATGTTAAATTCCATCATTAAAACCTATTACCGAGCTATCAAAACCCGCTGTAATTCCATCTAATGACCTCATTTCCCTAAGCGGAACTCAACGCAAGGTTTGCTGATGTGGTGTTACCTCTTGGTGGGCCACAGCCCCTTAGCAGAGCAGGGGGAGAAATCAATGTCTGCGGAGATGACAAGGCACACAGCCAGTGACTGGGGACCACGAAACTATCCAATATCCCATTTCCTATCCAGTCTATTAGCAGCTGAAGTCAGCCAGGGCTCCGAGTTTGATTGAAGGCTGAGCTGAGACCAGATAGAGGAGGAGAAGCCCAGCCAATATGGCCACCAGACGAGTCTCCTTTCCAGCTAGTTGCAACCACTCTTAAAAGTCGTTATATATAAAAATGGATTACTGCATTAAAAGTTCAAAATGCTCTTTTTATTTTATTTATTATTATTTTTCTCTCCTTGCTCTGGTTAAGGGGTGAACACAAGGAAAAAAAGGGGGGGAAAAGAAAAACCCACCCTTTCCTTTCTCCCCCTCCCTCAATCCCCCTTCCACACACACCTCTACTTGCCATGAAATCATTTCGTAAATACAAAAAAGGCCCCTCAGGCTATTGGTGCCCAGACACTCATTTTTAGAGTGGATAATTGACTCCTTTCAGTTGATAATTCATAGCTTGCATATGCCAGCTAATACATCAGTGCCCAGAGACTCAGCAAGAGCCTCAAGCACAAACGGGAGAGGGGGAAAGGGAAAAAAAAAAAAAAAAAAAAAAGAGAGAGGAAAAAAAAAAAAAGGCAAAAAAAAATATTTCGGATGATAGATGAGTGCATTACGGCTTTATGAATGAATTATGTCCTGCAAATACCTTGAGCAGGAGAGACTGTCGGCCTGTATCTATACTAATCTGGGAGGAATTATGATGATTTTCACATTAAAAAGGGAAAAAGGGAAAGAATTAATTGAGCAATTGGGCCATTAAAAATGTATGTCGGCATGTTCTGTATGTCCATTTTCCAATTTATCATACGCTAGGAAGCTTCCTCCCAGGGTGACTGCCATTTTTCTTCTCTTTCTTATGTTTGATCTTCTTTTTATTTATTTACTGTAGGTTCCTGTCATACAAAATCAGATCCGGAGCGTTTTGACAAGACAAAAGCTGGGGTTTTTGCAGGGAGGTTTTGTCTCCTTGTCCAAAAATAGGAGTGGGGTGGCTCATATGAATTTTTTTCTTTGCATCCAACAGCTCCTACACTAGTATTTCTCACTTAATAAAACCAGATTATTTCGCTCTGTAGATTTAGGGGGTTTTATTATTCCTTCTCCATTTGAGTAGGTTGAAGATGAAGTTTGGCTATAGGCAGGCAGATGTCATGTTGGGGGGGGGGTTCTTTTAAAGTTATAGGTTGCTAACGCTGGCTCAGCTAAAAACACTAAGGGTCAGTGGCAGCACCTGCAAACACCAGCTCAGCACACGTGTGACACGCCACACGCCACTGCTTGAAAAATTCACTGACACGGGAGCTGCATCGCCCGGCTCCGGCATTGAGCTGCGAATCGGATCCATTGTTGGCCCAAAAAAAAATCTATTTTGATGGCTTGTATAGTGTTTCTACTCTGCATCTGTACCCTGTAGAGGATGTTAATTATTTTCAGATCTGAGAAATAATGTAGTGGATTAAAAGTGTTTGCCAGTGGGGAAATGTTTTTAGAGTAACAGCGACGTTGGGAGCTGCTTTCAACTCTGTAATTAGTAGGTTTGTTTAAATATCTGAAATAACTACAAAATATCCTCCCTTTCACATACGTTACGTACTCCATTATATTTGCTAAAAGTTCCTTAACATTTTACTACCCTTAAAAAACAGGTATCGGAGTCCAGCAAAAAAATAAAAGAAATCAGTAACTCAACGTAATAAAATCAAACAAAATTAAATCCCACTTAAACTTTGCCAGCGAATTTCAAACGTACTGTTGAACCTGTGCCTTCGATTTTCTAATCCGGGAATTATGCTTCACCTGAACTTCCCCTGATACAATTAGCGTGGGGTGTTTGCTGAAACAGAATGCCTTTTAGAGAATAATGTTTTCTGCAGCAAAGCGTAGCTAATCTCTTCACGCAAGCCACTCGACAGCAAATCATTTTATAAGACGCAGGAATTTTTTGGATGTTGTTTATGTGCTCATGTTTACGAGGTCTTTAATTGATTGTAAGCCGCTCTTTAAGTACTTAAAGATGTTTTCAAAATCCTATTAATTTTTCCTGCCTTTTTTTTTTTTATATATATAGAGAGAGACTTGTTAAATATTTGTTAATGAGCTGGCTGAAACTTGAGAGTGCTGGAGGAGAACTTCAGCAAATTATGGTGTTTGTGTTCAGGACCTTTATGTGGGATAGGTTGGGTTACTGTCTTAGCTGAGGTGCAGCAAGCCCCTAAATTCCCCTCGATCACCACGTACATGGGACTGGGAAAGTTGCTGTGGGTTTGATTTGGTTCTTCACCACCCCTAGGCAACGCAGAGCTGAACACATCTCAGGGCAAAAGTCACCCACCTGGATTTCAGGGCTTCTTCAGCAGCTACCTGCTTTACAGAGGTTTAGGGAAGTCTTAAACAACCACTGTGAGATGGCTGATGTATATAAAAGGGTTGGGAAACAGATTTCCACTCCTGCAAACCTTGCTGAGCTTCAAAAGGTTCCTGTGTTCCCCAAGACTCTGCAAATTTTATAGAGGGAGAAAAAAAGGAGGACACTGAGCAGCACCCAGCTGTCCTATGTTCAGGGTGTCTGTGACAGGACCTTCTCCAGCTCTCGGTGCCACCTGACAAAGCACCTGGTGCTCCCATACAGCCACCAGTCCCAGTTATCCCACCCCTCCTGCTCAGGTGGGAGCCCCCTTCTCCAGCGAGGGTGGTCCTGGAGAGCTTGTGTCCTTGTGGATAGTTTTGTGATCACCAAAATGGCCCTTTCCTTCCAAAAGAATCATGACATTTTGGCAATAAATCAAGGCTCAGAGAGAAAATAGGAGGGAAGATCAGAAGCTACGTGCCTACCCTCTGACCTTGCCTAGGGCAGCAGGTTCAGCACCATGGCTGAATGGGGAATTTGGGATCCTACATGGATGGAACCTGGAGAGGACCACCTGAGTAACTGCTGGGAGAAGCAGAACACCCCTTGTCCCTCTGGGTTCCCACCAGCACCCTTCAGTCCAGCTTGGAGAGCTGAACTGCTCTACAGAAGTGGAGCTGGGTCACATTCCCCCGTGCTGCAGGCGAGAGCCAAAGGCATAAGGTGCTCTACAGATACCCAAAGGGACCTGGTGTCTTTGTGCCAGGTCACGTATGGGTGCCAAATCCTGCACCCTTCTTTGCCAGGCTGAGGGGCCATCCTGGGGCAATGGACTACAGCATGAGGTCAGCAATGAGCCAGAGTCCCACCCCCCGCCTACAGATTGCCTGGCTCTTCTTGTCCTGCAGCACAGGAAGAATTTCACTGTGGTTTTTTGCCCCATGGCAGGAAAATACCCAATAATATTCACTTCTAACTTCAGGAGATCTCAATTTGCTAAAACAACTATATATCAAAAATTAATCACCCAGTGGGACATCTCCATAGTGCCACTGAAGAGCTCCAAGCCCCATTGCAGCCCATCATCCTTGGCCAGGCACCTTCCCTGCTCACACCTCTGCCTCGCAGCCAAAGGGTCCGGGCACACGTTGCCTTCCCCAGTAACCCCCTCTGGGCTGGGGATGGCTCCTCACCCTGGCTTTGCAGCATGAATTAGCCCAGCAGGGCCTTCCACACCATGGCAACTGAATATAGTTCATCCGAAAACCAGCACATCAGTCTTGCTGATTACACATGCCTTCTTCTGGTAACACACATCCCAGTAAAGGATTAATGACAGCCAGAATCCCATTAAGAGAGAAACACAAGTTCCCCAGCTTACTTAATATCAGGTTTCTCGCACCTGGGTCACTGAAGTAGGACATAACCAGCAGAATATAAAATGTCCTGTTATTGCCTTTGCCACTGACATGCACAGAGAGGTGTTGTGAGGAGCAGACATTTATAATCCAGCCTCCCTCAGACATGCTAAGGCATGCACAGACCTGAAGGTTGTGCATAACCTCTGCAGCAAGGTTGCTGGTATGTTCTCCTTAGAGCTCAGCAGATCCAGCTTTGGATGGATATGGAGAAACCTGGATTTTTTTTCTCGCTGTATCCCACAGAAAGTCAGGAATGAGTGTTTCCCCTGAACAACTCCTCCCTAGGAACTTTGTGCATGAAGTTCTCAAGCACTGAAGATATTCATGCTATAAAAGGTGTCAGAGTGCAGGTGCCTGCACGAGGCAGGGGCTGTGCACTGTTTCCGTGTCCATTCCTGGGCTATGTGAAACCAAAGGGAAGTCTCCAGACTGGTCTCTGGTCAATGATGGTGACAAACCCAGGGTTCCAAG
The DNA here is from genome assembly GCA_033439905.1 of Ceryle rudis. Lineage (NCBI taxonomy): Eukaryota > Metazoa > Chordata > Aves > Coraciiformes > Cerylidae > Ceryle > Ceryle rudis. The sequence continues at coordinate 23,396 of JAAGNO010028278.1, read as the reverse complement.
TGTCTCGAAGGTCGTTTGTCTACAAAAGTTTAACCACTTTACCAATGTCTATGTTATCTACAAGGAAAGTCACGACCAGTTCTACCTACAGCTAACCCCCAGCTGCTATACCACCCTGTGGGTTCCTCTTCTGCTGGAGCCCAAGGAGAGCTATCTAAAGCAGGATAGTATTTATCCATAAAGAAACCATTCCCGTGGCTTTTCTCCCGTGTGATTCTCTCGGTGGGATTTGGGTGCCTCTAATCTCAAAGCTCTCAGACCAGATCAGATGCTTCTGAAACTGTTGCCCTAAATGTAGCCTGAGTGAGGAACAAGGGACCAGCCTTGAGAGTCAGAGACTTTTCCCTGCCCTGTTTCCTAGAGGACTTTACCTGGGACAAATTTACCTTCAGAGGACTTTGGTTTTGTAGCAGATGCCTTTATGCATTTTGCCTGAGATATTTATCATTTTACAGTTACACTAAGGAAGAAAAAGGCTAAATAAACACAGAGAAATAAGCCAGTATCCTATCACAATAATAAGTTTTTTCTTTTGGTTTTGTTATTTTGGTTTTTTTTTTTTTCTTCTTTCTTTTTTTTTTTTCTTTTTTCCCTGAAATCAAACAGTTGAATAACAGACTAAAAAATTAGAAGTTTCCTGTTGCCTTTTTTTTTTTTAATTTAAAACCAGATAATTTTCTTTTTAAACAACAAACAAAAGCCCTAAGATTGACTTTTTAAAGAGTATCTATAAAACGTTTTACCTCCTGCCCCCCAGAAATGCAGGATAAACTTTTTTGACCGACATTGTAGGAAACACATGAAGATCACTGCACTTCATGGGGAAAAAAAAAGGCAGAAACTAAGTAAAAGGATTTCTGGAGAGGCATTTGAAATGGAAACGGGTTCTTTCTGGAGTCACCCTCACTCTGGTGAATCTGGGTGTTGCTTTTTCTCTACCTGAGATGATCCTGGACACCCGTAGGATCCATTCAGCTGCTCGGAAGGATTTGAGAATCAATTAGACATAATTTGCTTAGTTGTTGTCAAGCCTCTATCACTAGCAGTGCCTCCTATTCCATTTCCACTGGAACAGAGCAGTAGCCTTGGTGGCCGTGTAATGCTGAGATGTTCAGAAGACTATTGCACGTAGCTGTAAAGAAAATGGGTCAGGGATGTGATACCTTCCCAAAGCCAAGCCACAGCTGAAAGCCACCAGAAAAACACTTTCATCCAATGCCATTTGTCCACCCAGCTTTACATCGGGTCCTTCCTGGGGTGAGAAGTTTTTTGAGAGAGGGATTTATTATTAAAGATAATAAAATCAGCCTTGCCCTTTTCTCCACCTGCCTTCCCCCAAATCTCTCTGTTTGGTTACCTGCTACTTCAGGGATCCCACCTTCAAACTGTGCTGATAACTCTGGGAAGGGACCTTTCTTATTGAACAAGGTGGGAAAAGCAGCTTCCAGTGTCAGGAATTTCTTCCAGACGTTCAGCATCTGTATTAAAATTAAGAGGCTTAAAGCTCTCCTGAACTTTCCCAGGTTTTTAATTTCAGTTTGACTTCAGGAGTAGAGTTTTAAGCCCAGGATATCATATCTGGAGTGCCATCTACTGCGTCTTTTAGGGACTGCTCTGAAATCATGGTTGAGGTTGTAGGAGCCCATCTGTCAGAAGCTGAAATTCTGAAAACACTGCTCAGCAGTAGCTACAACATCCCTGTATGATCACTGGTTTGGTACAAATCCAAAACATCCTGTCCCAGGCAAAATCAGCACAGGTAGAAAGGAAAGAAGAAAAGCACCTCTCCCTTGCAAACGTCCCCCCTTACACCAAGCGTGATGTTTATGGGATGGGATACACCAGTTGCTAATGG
>JAAGNO010028278.1:6420-21441 GCA_033439905.1 Ceryle rudis | reverse complement strand
ATCCCAGGGCACCACTGACAAGAGCCTGGCCCCTTCTCCTTGCCCCCCACCCTGCAGATACCTGTAAACATTCAGAAGATCCCCTCTCAGGCTTCTCCAGGCTAACCAGCCCCAGGGTTCTCAGCCTTTCCTCGTCAGGCAGATGTTCCAGTCCCTTCATCATCCTCATAGCCTCTGTTGGACTCCCTCCAGTATTTCCCTGTCCCTCTTGAACTGGGGAGCCCAGGGCTGAACACGATACTCCAGATGTGGTCTCACTGGGGCAGAGAAGAGGGGGAGGAGAACCTCCCTGGACCTACTGGCCACAGTCTTCTTTATGCACCCCCAGGAGCCCATTGGCCTTCCTGGTCACAAGGGCCCATTCCTGATTACCCTGGCTTCTTTTTATTGTTGTTGCCAATTGTAATTAATTGCAGCAAAAGGGCAAATTGCCTGTCATTTGAATTATTTGTTGCAGTCCAGTGCAGGCAGATGGCGTGGCTCTGTGTAGTTATGTGGCTCTCTGGAGTCACCTAAAGGATTGGTGTAATCCCTGTAAATTCATTAGCATTTATCAGCTCCCTGTTTGTGGCTATACTGCTTCTTCCCCCCCCACTCTTGCCCTTCTCCCTCCATGGAGCAGAGATTTATCACTGAATTAAAGCTGGAGAGCTCCTGGCTGATGAGCTGGGGAAGGAGGATAATTCCATTACTTGTCAGAGCAGTTGAGGGGGAAATTGTGTGCAGTAAGCACGGCTCAGAGCACGGGCTCCAGAAGTCCAAGCTTGTGTGATGGTGTGTGGGGGGGGAGGAAAGAAAAAGAAAAAACAAAACAGATGAGGCAGATGAGATGGTGTCAAGGCTGGGGTTTTCTTCACTGGTTGCCCAGCAGCAAAGCCACATACTGCCCCATCTCTAGCTCTGCTCTGCATAGCCACACACTGCACTATCCCATTGCTTTCTAGTAGGGTGCTGAGGAAGAGGATGCTCCAGCCTGGAATAAAACCTGCACTGACGTGAGAGTGTCTCCGTGCCTGGTTGCACATTTCTGCCCTTCCCTGTCACTGGCTGTAGCAACCATGGGACAGAGCATGGAACTGATCCCACAGGAAACTAACTTTTGGGGAGAAGATGAGATCAGATGAGATTTTTCAGTCAGATCAGGTGTCTGGTATTGATGGAAAAAAGAGGGCAGCTACAGCACTGGAGAAAGAACCATCCTCTTGGCAGTGGAGTGGACTAAGACCGTCTTCAAAGTGAGTGCCAGGCCATGGATCAACTCATCTGAGCCCAGGTTGGGCTGGATCAGGAGTGTGTCTGTCCCAGCCACTCTTTCAGCAGCCACTTGCAATTTGCTGATCAGTTTGCAGGACAACTGTCACACTTGCTTCCCCTGACTAGTGTTGGTGCTCAGAGCCTGTAGCCACCTTTGCCTTTCCTTCTGTCCTTTCCTTTATCCATGCTGTCGATAGGAGGCAAATCCCATTTTTGGAGAATAACTTCAAGAGAGGACAGAAGAAGAGACAGAGCTCTGGCCGTCTCTAAACCATGAGCCTTGTGCAACATCCAGATTTACCCTCAATATTGTGCCATGCCATATGTGCACACCCCAACCTAGCAGTGAGGGCTTAATACAGAAACCTGAACTGGGCGTGCATGTCCTTCCTTTTTCCAGTTGTATTTATTGCCAGTGACACCTGCCAGCTTCAGCTGGTAGCACAGAAAACAAGCACAGCCTTGCTCTTCACCAGGGAGAGGTATATTCCCTCTGTGCCTGGGTTGCCCCATCAGCTGTTAACCAAGGGTATATTTATCTCTGAGGGTCCCTGTCTAGCCCCAGGGTCTTTTCCACAACTGTGGCCAGTACACCTCAGAGCCACAGCAAAGCTCTCCAGCTGCTTTTCTTTTTTAGCACCCTGGCTTGGGGCTTTCAGAAGAGGATGCTGGTTTTTTTCTCAAGGGTAGGGAAGGATTCAAGGGATAAGGAGGGAATATCACAGAATCACAGAATGTCTTTGGTTGGAAGAGATAGTCAAGATCATCTAGTCCAACCTTCGACCCAACACTGCAAGCTCACCACTAAACCATGGCCCTGAGCACCAGGTCCACACAAAAGCCTCCAGGGATGGTGACTCCCCCACTGCCCTGAGCAGACCATTCCAGTGTTTGAGAAACCTTTCAGTGAAGAATGGGGAATAAATGAGCTCCAGGGCTGGTCTGGGAGTCTATAAAGTCCCAGATGTCCCCAGATGTGCATTGGATTTGGCTAAATTGCCTGCAGAAGGTGTCCTCTGGCAGTGTGTGGCTCGCACCCTGACACATGAGGATTTTGAGGCATTACCCCCGGTGTCTGGGCAGTACCCATCACTCACCAGAAGCTGTCTGCTGACAGCAGGGCTCACCCAGCTGACGACAGCTCTCTGTTGTGCTGTGGTCAGCCATCAGGGCCACCCTTCACAGTCACAGGCTTCCACCGCTGTGACCCAGGTTATTTCTGAGCACACTCTGGTCCCTGCAATATTTAGGAACCAAAACACCAGTTCAGGGTTTCTTCTGGTGGTTGCAAATTGTCGAATGATGGAGGCTGGCATGACGGTGGGAGACAATCTGGTGGTCTACCTTCAGCAATTGCTGCTGAAAGGCTGGGTTGTTTTTTCTTTTATTTCCCAAGGTCTTCTCTTGCAGCCTCGGGTATAAATTTCCTTCCATTTATTCATCCAAGACTCTGCTCCTGTGCTGTGTTTGGGCTGTCAGCAGTTGCCTTGGACATTTAGGTCAATCACAGATATTATTTCTGCCTCTGGAGCTGGCAGCTCTCATCCTGGGCCTTCAGCTTTGTGTCTTACCTATAAATAAAACATCATTCATCCCCAGCACAGTGGGAAGAGGCAGCGTAAAGCAAAAAGTGCTGCTTCCACAGGGAGGGGTGCTCATTTCAAATATGGCATTATCAAGCCCTATATTAAGCATCCCTATTGTTTTAATAGGAAGCCTGGTGAGAGTTAAGGGGATAAAAAAAATAGGCATTAGAGCTGCAGTGTAAGGCAACATGCATTTGCAGCTTGCGATTTACGTGCTGGACAAAACTCTGTGTGGTGGAGATGTGCAGCTGGACTGGGAGCACCTGGTGTATGAGGGGAGGGAAAGGCAGAGTTTGAGGGGTGCAGAAATGCTTGTATTTGCTTTACTCCTTGCAGGCTCTGGTTTAACACATGGCTGATGTTCCTGCGGGGACTGAGCCCCCAGAAGCAGAAATCTCAGTGATCCAAAGACTTCAGGACCATGAGTGAGGTCATTCAAGGTTCCTATTGCTGACAAATACCAGTTCCCACACCCAATCTGCCAACAGGCTACTGAGGCTTTTTCTCTTCAGATGAGTATTTTGGCATGAAAAGAAAACCAACACCAAAGCAAGCCAATAAAACAAGACAAAAGAAAACAAACCACAAAAAACCCCAACCAACCAAAAAAAAAAAACCCAAACCAAGCCAAATAAATAAATAAATAAATAACAAACCAACCAACCACCACAAACAACAAAAATCCCCACAACAACAACAGAAAAATAAACAAAACTTTTAAACAGAAGTCCTAAACAGAAGTGCTTACTGGTGGATAGTAGGTTGCTCAGCTCAGAGGTTTTTGGAAGAAGCCTTGTTGGCTGCAGAGGCAACAAATAGCTGTTCATTTGAGGGGCCCCAATTCTGCAGCCATTTGCTCCCTATGAATGCAGATTTATCCACTGCTAAGTAGAAAACAGTGGGGTATTTTTTCCTAATGATTCTGGATGCAAACAAATTTGAAGGATTGGTTAGGAAAAAGAATGGGGAAAAACCTGCAAAACCTGCTAAAATCCACATCAGGCAGGCATCTATTATGATAAGTTATTCCTACCCCCAGAGCAGCAATGATTATAAGCTCTAGGTCTCTGTTTAATCTCCTACTACCTTCCGAGTGCCTGCATTTGTGTTTTGGTGTTTATTGGAGTCCTTTTGCAAAGCGGATCTGGGGTGTTTACATTGCACATGACTGACTGAGCTGATTCCCTTCCAGACACTCACGTTATCCCCTGCTGCATCAACTGGAGCTGAGCACTTCTTATTTCATTGCAAGGGAAATGAGCTCTGACGAACGGGGATGAGATGAAATAACAGTATTTGGGGGCTGAGATAAAGATGGGGACCAAAGAGCAGACATATCTCTGGGGCTGTGTTGTAGTCTCTCTTCTTGCTTCCCCCCCACACACACCTCTCCAAGCTCAAACTTTTCATTTCTACACTAATCTCCCAACCCTGGTGATTACTGTATTAAGATGTGGTGAATTACAGTGCTCAAAAAGCCTGACAACCCTCTGCCTTTTAGATTTCCAGACACAACGGTGAAGTACAGGCTAAATTTTGGCAGGGGGGCTCCTGAGAAACTGCTGGAGAGGGTCAAACATCCACTGTGCCTGTAGTGAGGTGGGCTGGGCCTGCAGCCACCGTGCATCTCAGCATCCCAATGGCCCCCCGAGCTTTGCTCCCGGTCCCAGACAAGCCCACTGCAGGGTCTGCTTTGCCACACCACTCAGCACTGGTTGACTCTCCCCACCCTCCTCAGAAAGACATAGATTTGCCTGTTAGCTGCAGTTCCTACTCACTGATGATAGATCCACTACTGCAAGCCCCAGCTCTCTGCAACTGGCTTGTCCCCCACCCCATAATTAGTCCATATTTAATCATTACCGAGGATAAAAGACAGCGACATGTTACACTCATCCTCACAAACCATCTTTCGTCCAGATGGCCCACAAAGTATGTTGCAAATCTGATTAACAGATTGCACCAATTAATTATCTGGGATGGGAATCACTTCACTAACCACAAAAAGCAGCTGCCTCCAGGAGGGAGGGCAGCCAGGGGAGGACCTGAAAAACACAACCCCAGCTGGATCCCAGGGAAGGGATCAGGGTTAACAACACTGGACTTTGCTACTGTTTTTTCAAGTTCTAACTAAAGTTGGGTTTGGTGTTTGGTTTTGTTTATTATTATTTAAAAATCTCCTTTTTGAGGGAAATGTTGACTATTTTGCTGAAAGTTTTCCGCTTGTTTGCCCCAAACTGAGAACCATGTTAATTGAAATATATCTGCCTTTCAAACCACACCAGCAACAGGCAGAAGTTTTCTCATGGCCTTAGATGCACCTTCAGCTGCATGAGGTTGCATTTCTTTTTTTTTTTTACCCCCAAAGTAAGCAGATCAAACCCCAACTTTTTCTCAGTCTAAAACTCAGTACCTATTGATAAATCTGTAATGGATTTGTACTCTAGGCTACTTATTGCCTTGCAGATGTTTAGCCATTGGATTCCAGTGCAGAAGGAGATCGATAGATGCTGAGATTAAATTATCCAACGGTTTCAAAATGCAAATAATCACTGCTTGAGCTTGTTTGGTTTGGGCCCAGGACAAAAGTCAATTCCTTCCCTGTGGACATTTCTGCAAAGTACAGTTGACATAAGAGATGATGAGACTCTGGAAAACTAGATTGAGCCATAAATATTCAGCTCTGCAGTGGATCTGAGAATAATAATTTAACTTTATTTAATGCCCAGCTCTCAGAGCGCTTAACAAACTCTCTATTCTTGGCAATCCTCAGCTGTTTAACTATTCAGCTCTCCTAATCCATAACCTGGGAGGGGAAAATGAAGATTTGGTTCAAATAAACCCCTAGCTGATGGAGTTAGAAGAGCTTTGCTGTGGCATTTGCCATCAGCTAAAAAAGAACAGAAAAGGCTGGAGAACGGTGTCCCCGTCTGGAGGTATCTACAGCTACTCCAGAAATATTCCTATCGGTTTTTTTTCCTGCTTTTAGGTTACTATTTCCTAGGACAAGCATCCCCTACACATGTTTGCATGCTCTTGCTGACAGTTTCCACCTCCTCTCCCTCACCTGAACCCTCCCTGGCTCTTTTCAGCCCAAGAATCCACAGCAGCCTCTCTCCTGCTACTTAAATGGGGAGCAGGGGAACCTTTCCCAGCCAGTTGCAACAGGAGAGGGACATGGCATCCACTTAGCCTCTGGAAGTGCCTGGTTTGCTCTGACATCTAATCAGAGTCCTCATCACCCACCTCCTTCCCAGCCACGATGGGAATTTTGCCCCATGAACGAGTCCCAGGAGGAGTCTGGTAACTGGGGACAAGCGTTGCTCAACCCAGTGCCTTTCTGTGCAGAAGCAACACGTCGTTTTTAACCTGAGGAAGGGAAAGATTCACCCAGGAGATCTGCCCTGCCTGTGTTGTGGGGAGGGTCCTATGGCACATCTTGACCAGAGACAGGACTGAGATGCCTTCTTGCCATAGAGATGCTCCTTCCTCGTGTCTCTCTGCTTTGTCCCAGGTGATGTCACATCCTGCCCCTCACAGGGATAATGCAACAGGGAGGATGTCTCTCTGCTGAGGTCTCTTTTGGTCTTTCTGGTACCTTTTTCCTCCATTTCTTGCTGGCAAAGAGCTCAGTTGTTGTTATAGCAACCTCAGTGCAGTGAAGTCTCTAGAGGCAAGGTTTATAGGGAGAGGCAATATCTTTTATTAGACCGGCTGATACAGCTGAAAGAGAAAAATAAAAGCAGGAGGGGAAAAAAAAAAAAAAACCAAAAAAAAACCCCCACAACAAAAAACGGAGAGAGCAGTTGTCTGGCTTACAAGCTCATCACAGGTCCCCAGAGCTGTGGGTGGAGGAGAATGAAGCAGGTACAGAGGAGAAAGAGGTGACACAGGGACACCTGGCGTGGGCACCTGGGAAGGGGCAGACTTGGCCGGCGCAGGCTCAGCCCAGCACACAGCAGCCCAGGCATTACACTGGTGCTAATCTGGTTTTATCTGGTGGAAAGCAGTGATTCAGTAGGAAATGAGACCCATGTTCAACACTGGCTCCTCCTGACAAACACCAGCACAGTGCTGGCTTGCCTTCACTGCCCCAGTACCGTCAGAGCATCTGCCAGGCACTGGTGGTTGCAGCTGGTGCTACAAGCACCACTGCATCCAGTACCAGAATAAACTCACACGGTCTGATCTGCTGGGCATCTGCTTTTAGCCTCTGACCAAACTACTCAAGAGTAAAACTTGGCAGCACCCACCCTAAGTGGTTCTCTTGGGGTACACTCCCCACCTGATGTATTGAAGGCGGCAGAAAACACTCCAATCAGCAAAGTAGCTCCTGGGTCATCTTCTGGTCTAATCCCCAGCTCCAAGCCCACTCCCAACCCCTCAGTAGTGCCCACTGGTTCTTGGCTCTTCTTCCACTACATCTCCAATACCTTCCAGCGTCTCCTTGCGCAGGTCCCGGTTGAACTGCTCTGCTTGCCTGGGATCTGATCGCTGGCATCCATCAAACAGGAGCCATTGCTTCCAGGTGCCTCATCACTCACTCAAGCAGACAGCACTCCTGATGTTGGTACATCCTCATCAATCAGACTTCTGGATAAAACCCACCTCTGAATGCACAGCCCGTACTCACCTGAATGGATCCATTTCATAGGCTGACTGCTGGGAAGTCTGTCATTCAGACTGGCAGTTTTTGGTTAAATTTATGGCTTGATGATAATTTTATATAAACACTGAGCTCAGGGTAAAAAAGCTTTGCAGGCACAGATGTAAAAGCATTTTTCTTTCTGTCTGTTTTTTCTAATCTTCAGTATTTCTCCAGTGAAAATCACCTCTCATATTTGCATGCTCTTTTCTGTTTAACTAGGCTCTTGTAACCCACCCCCCCAAACAGAAAAGCAGGTCAGGCAATAATTCAGAGCCTGTCTGCTCAAGAAAATACAAGCACATAGAAGATGTATAAATGAATTCAGCATTAAACAGGTGGCTCTGGGGAAGGACGGCCTGTCTATGGGGGGAATGAGCTTGCAGGTGGCCCAACAGGACAATGTGTGATGGAATCAGCTCCTCTGAGACAGAACAAAAGAGAAGCAAGGCCTGTGGCAGCTGATTTCTCCTTTGCAAGAGGAGGGGAAGTTGCACGACATTAGCCAAGGTAGCTCCAGATTCCCTTTCTTTTAATAGCTGCAGCAAATCTTGTTATGACAGGTTTGATGGCCATGGATGCTCAGGGATGACACCATCATTCGAGGTGATGCTGAATGGTGTTGCGCAGCACCAGTGGTGGCCTCACACCCTCCACCCAGCAGAATGCTGCTTTAAGCACAAGCTCTTGTGTTGTTTGCTCCCTGTAAGGGCGGTGGATGATATTTCCCCTGGGTTATAGAGTGTTAAACTCATCTGCTGTCTGAAGCATGTTTGTGAAGGGCAGATAAGCCTAATGGAGAGGCCAGTTATGAGCAGGGGGCAAATCTGCCCTCTGGGCTTGGGCAAATCTATAGCAGAGCCAGATCCTGCCCAGCAGAGGTGTAGAAGGGGGCTTTCTCATTGTGCTGGTCAAGCAGTGAAAACCATCCTCCTGATGTTTTAACCCGACCTTGCAAGCCAGCCTCTGCAATCACGGAGTTAAACAGCATCATTTTCTAACCCCACACTTCTAGCCAGGGTCAGAAATGTCCCCCTGGTGCATTTTCTCAGTATTGAACAAAATCTGTTAGCTCTCAATTGCTAGCCAGGGTAGCAGGGAGATGGGGAAAGCAGAAGGAAGGCTACTTGCCTCAAAGCTCATGAAAATGAGCTAGGATAAATGATGCATGTCCTTATATGCTTACACTATGAGGCCCAGATCCCAGTTCTTGCCCACTGGTTCCCCCAAAACCATCACAGTTTCACAGCCAGCCACGAATGAATGTGAGAGCCAATCAAGCTTGACGTATTTTCATGGCTCACTCATGTGAAACAAAAAACAGCTCAGCCCTTCGGTCCTTCCTTTTGGTGAATTCCTCTCACCCAAGGCTCCCTTGCCCCACCACAGCACTGGTGAGAGCATCAGAGATGTTGAAGGTGGGCTGGAGTCACCACACTCCCACCTGTGTGGCAGTGTCTGTGCAGATGACACCTCAAATGAGGAATCGAATGCTGTTTCTTTGCTCTCCTCATCATACTCCATCATGCTACATCATGCAAGTGCACCCCAGGTTAGATGGTGTTGTTGGAGGCTCTTCTGCTTAGCAATGACTAGAACTGGTATTTTCCCCTGAATATTCTTCTCAACTTTTTTATTTTATTCTGAAACCTTTCTCACCAAGTCAGCATTGATTTACTTGGGGAGAAAAATGCTCTTTTATTTTTTATATTCCTCCCATTACAGCCCATTGGCTCCCAGACTAGAGATCCCACCCCTCTATTCCTCCAACTTGCAGTTTCTGGCCACCTCAGGGTATTTGACAGATCCCTTTCTGAGCCAACTAAACTGACTAATCCTGGGGAGAACCACTTAGTCTTTCATACAGCAGGAGTTTAACGTGGGGTTGAGGAGCTGAGCTGCCACAGCGCAGGGGCAGACAGACATCAGTCCTGGGTTGCGAGGAGCAAAGGGGGGTGTCTCGGGTCCTCCCTGTGGGGCAAAAGCCCCACAGTGGGATGCACAGTCTCACTGAGGCCCCGGGGAGGGTTGTCCAACCCTAGCCTTGTGCAATCTGCCACAGCTCTGCTCCCATGGGACACATGAGCTGTGACCACACACCTCTGGTGGTGGACATGGAGTCTGCCCACCAGGCAATTGTTTGTGGCTTGATACAGATGAGTTTCTATCTCATCACCATCACCTTCCTTTAGTTTTGCTTCACAGTTCATAAAAGAAGATGGATCATGGCTTTTTTCACTCTAGACAGTCTGTTACATCCTCAGACTAGCTCTTTGCTTTTTTATTAATATAGATCCATGCTCATAAAATGCAAAACATTTACCTTGGATCCTCTCGCATGCCACAGCTGCAGGGTCTGTATTTGCTATTCCAGGTGCCTGCTGCCCATCTCAGCAGATATCATCTTCTTACCTTCAGAAATATGTTTTAGCTCTCCTGGTGTCCAGCTAAAACAAAACCCTTTCCACATTACTAGGGAAACAACAAAACATGCAAGCCCTATGCAAACCCACCCTGGCAGACTGGATGTTATCGCTGTCGATGTGAGGTTTTGCTCTGTCATTTGCTTGATGGACAATTATCAGCTCACCAGAGCTACCCAGGAGGAGCTAAGAAATAATCTTATGGAGTAAATACAACCCTTTAGGAGAGAGCGACCTGTCCATCCTGAGAATGTTGTCAGTAGCAAGAGCACTGAGACAGCTGGTACCTGCTCCTTGCTGGGACTTGCTTTCTTGCCTTTAACAGGAACTTCCAGGAGATGCCAGTTAAGTGTTACTCCACCAGCTCTGTCACTGGGTTGCGCCTCCTGCAGGTACTGAGCCCTGGGCAGAGGAAGGACATCTGCCTACAAGGGGATTAGCGTACCCTTGTTGATGTGCCTCACCCTGGAAAAGCCCCTGCATCCCTCCAGCAGAAAGCAGATCTGGGCAAAAGAGAGGCCTGGTGGGTAAGTCACAGCAGCAAGAGACGGTGAATCTAAGCAGTGCTTTCTCCTGCCACCAAATCCTTATGTGACCTTAGTCACATTACTTCATCTCCCAGTACATCCACCTCCCTACTTTCAAAATGGGAATGCTCACTCCTTTCTCCCACCCTTTCACCCATTTCATTCTATTCAGACTCCCAGGTCTTTACGGCAGCCACATCTTCTTGCCGCTCCTCACACATCCAGCTCCCAACACCTCTGGGTCCCTGCATCAGGCGGGGCACTGCTGTAATAAAACTCAGAGCGCCTGTTTTTTTAAGTGCTCTTAAAAATGAGGGGAGCAAGATGTACATCCTTACTGCTATTCACTCCCTTCACCTGCTGCGATGTATTTCCCTGTGAAGAGAAGAAAGTAAAATATTTCACACCAATGGGGCCTTCTCCTTTTCTCTCCCCAGCAAACGCGCTTTGCACCTGCTCATTAACGAACGTACACCATCCACATCGACCAGGGCTGGTGCTGAATTGAACTTCGAATACCTTTTCAGTGCCATAGCCTAGTTAATAATTACTTTTATGACTCACTCCACTCCATGCTGCTGGAGTGCCATTAAGAGAATTGACAGCGCAAATAACAGAAACATTAAGCTTAATGATGTTGCGAGCGTTAGCCCTGCTAAAGTGCTCCTGGTGTTATGCAAGAAGAGCCTTTCCCTTTAGCAGTTGCCCCTCCTGGGGGGTTGTTTTCTTCTCATCCCTGTCATTGCAAGGGAAAGTCAGCTTTCTGCTCCTTTGAGTTTTGACAGGAGGTGTGTGGGGTGCACACACACATATACATGTGTGTCACGCGTGCTCACGCAGCAATCATGCCCATGTCAGGGTATCTTTGGTCCCCATCATCAAACTCTCAGCATCCTCAGTTTCAGGGTGGTCCTGCAACTCCCCACCTCCCTGCATCCCGGAGATCCCCTCCACCAGTCACACCCCAATCACCAGGGAAAATGCGCTAGTTTGAGCCACCGTCCTGGATTTCCCTCCCAATTGCACAGTGGCAAAGGGACACCCAGTGCCTCACTGGTGGGTGGATGGTAACTGCCACCTCTAGATGCCTCTGTCTCTAACAAGATCATTTTCAAACACGGACCAAACCCTCTGAATCAATTTTTCCCAGTGGTTCCACTCATCTTCTAGATGGCAAGTTTGCCTCATGCCCCCGGGAGTCCCCACCTATTCCCCATAACACTCTGGAAAGTTCTGGCCAGAAACTAGAAGCAGGAGAGGGCTGCACCTCAGCTGCAGTACTGCTGCAGTTACACCAGTGGTGCGTTTGACCTCAGTTCCTGCCTGTTTGCCCTCATTTTTTCCCCACTAATTTATAATTGACAGGACTGGAGTTAATACTTCCCAAATTAGCTTTAAATAGCGTATCTAAAGAACATGAAGCTGTTTGAAGGAACCTAATAGGTTTAAGAGGTCTTTGGTTGAAGCAGGGAGTTATCCCTGGTGTTATTTCCTGAAAGCAAAACTGTTTCTATGAAATAACCGTTTTCCTTTTCTTTTAACAGGAAAATTCCATTTATCTTCCCTTTTTCTTAGACACTTTCTCCTCTTTGCCTTCATTGCCACAAACTCCCTAATCTTGTTATTCTTGCGTGTTGGAAAAGCGTAATCATCTGAGCCATGAAATCGAAGACAACAGTAACACTTCCAGGGAGGTGACTTAAGTCAGAGGAATTAATTCTCCCAGCAGACAGCTCTTGTTTAGCACAAATGTGATTTTTCAGAACTGAAGCTATGTTTTTAATGAGGCTCTATGAAAATATACGTAGCCCGGAGCTGCTGGGAGATTCAGCTTTATGCCAGAGAAATGCATCATGTCAGGAAAACAACAGCTGACAGGATCATTCAGTAAGTTCATCGCTCAGTTCCCCGCAGAGAAAACCCATCTCTATATTTCTCACCCTTGGAGATCGCAGCCCTGAACAACTATTTATTGAGTGTCAGAATCCAGACCACCCAAAAGGTGTGTTTTGAGGTTTAATTGAGAAAAGGGATGGGTTTTGCTCACTCTCTTTCAAAGGAAACCAGCACGCCTGAGCAGGTGGATCTCCACACAGCTCAGAGTTAAGGCATGAAAGTCCTTGCCCCGAGATGTTACGGATGCTCAGAGTTGGGTTTTCTCTTTCTGTGGGAAAAGGAAAATTAATGCTTTAATCTGAGCTGAGAGTTCCTTTCCAGTTCTATGCCTCAGTTTCCCTCCTTGTCTGCTGTCTTCTTTACCCAGAATAGGGACTGCCTTACTTGCACCTACACAGCGAAGCACCAGAGGCATGGATGGGACTGCTGGTCATCACTGTGGTGCAAGACCATTCCAGTTTCCAGGGATTTATGGCCAGGAAAAAAGAGTTTAATCCAGCAAGGATGCAGCAAAAGTTTGCCTTGGCTTTGGGGTTGATTGGTGTTTTGAGATGAAGCATAAACCATTTGAAGACCAGCATGCAGCATGAAGCTGGGGTGTCAGCCTCAGGAAGCTTTCCATGCTCTGCTGCCTGGGTTTACCTCCCCAGAGCAAACATTTCTGCTGCTCCCGGGTGCACCTGTAATTACCAGTCAAAGGTTATTTTTCTCCAGTGAACTTGGTGGCCCCATGAAAGGTTCCCAGCCCAGAAATCAAAGCTGGCTCTTTATTTGCATGACAGCCACAGGACTCAGGCAGCAGTGATGTGCCCACCCTAAGGAGCCTGGGGAAGCCAGAGTCCTTGGGTTTGCTGGCAGCACATCCTTCCCACACGTAAAAGCTGCCTCTGAATGGAGAGTGCAGAGCCCCAGAGACAGTGAATGGGATAAAGCACCAGCTGCTTACAATGGGAGAGGGAGACTCAGCTCCTGCTGACAGCATCATGTTTGCCTGGCTCAGCTGGAGATAAAAAGATGAACTGTAGATCATACTGATTTCTCATACCGAGACAACAACAAAGGAACATTTGTTTCCAAAAGAAACTTCTTTTTTTTGGTTTTGGGTTGGTTTTTTGTTTGGGTTGGGTTTTTTTGCCTATATGCCAGCAAAGGAAATAGTTTTTCTGTCTGATTTTACGCTAAACTTCATCAAATACCCATCTGGCACCAGGTCAGAGAGTTACGCGTGAAGCTGTGTTCACTGTCACAGTGGATTGACGCCAGAAACTCCATCAGAGATTGCAGCAGGAGAGCCCTCCTGCGATGGGTTTGGGAGGCTCTGCAGGTCCCTGGAGGCACAGCTTATTAAAAGCACCATTGCCGAGAGATCTGGCTCTTTGGACTGGGTTGAAAGCAGAGGGGCCTGGTAAGGGACTGTAGCCCCAAAGCTGCCTTTGAAGTTTGGTCCTCATGTGGAGACAGAGCCCAGCAAGATCTCATTTTAAGGGTGCCTGGAGGATTGAATAATAGAACAATTCTCAAGTGTCTCGATCGGAAATTTCATGTGGAACCTGTGAGGTTTTTTTTCCTGGCAAAAGCATCATGAGAACCAGTGTCTTCTCAGGACAGGCCAATTTCAAGAAATCAGAATTTTATGAGGAATATGTGCTCCCTGGAAAAACTCCTGGGGACTCTTTGTATGCAAGGATGCCTTGGAAAACATAATCTGTCCTCCCAGCCCCACGGGACACCCTCTGTGCTCTGAGAATTCAAAGCCATTTCAGTGTGTGCAGATCCCACAGAGAGAGGCTGAGGGTGATTACAAGTAGCAGGAGATCTGCTGATGAAAATGGTGAAATCTCCTCTCCACAGACTTTGTAAATTAGACTGAACAAAGCCATGGAAACGAGACTGTATGGAGCAATCCTTGCTGACCAGACCTGATGGTCCAGCCTGCAGCCTGGTGGTTCACTTTGAGACCGGGTGAACAATGATCTCCTCCTCACTGGAGCTCCCCAGGTCAGCAGTGGTGGCAGCTGGAACAGCAGAAGCCCCAAACTAGCCACCACTGCATGGACTCAGTCTCCAAAGCTTTGAAGTTGATAGTAAACCGAAAAAGCCAAGCTCCCAGCTTCCCTAGGAAGTGTGAGAGAGCAAACAGTGGAGGATAATGCCCAGGGAGATTCTCCATATCCTCGGTCCTTCTAGAGGGGGATGCTGCTGCAGAGAGAGAATGATCCTCCTGCTGTGGCTTCACATCACCCTGTGGACATGGGCAGGATGGCGCTTTGAGGCCACCCCAAATGAGAAGCTTTTTAGGGTCATAAGTTTGATAGCCAGATGTTTACTCTCCTGGAGTATGTTGTAGTGGTACAGCCACCAATGTTTGAGGGTCTCTCTCATGGATGCTGAAGGCTCAACTGAGCTGACAGCATCTGACAGTTGGAGAAAACCATCCTTTCAACCTCCAAGTAGAGCCCATTTGCTATGGACTCACAGGGGAATAAGGATTGGGGTTTGTTTGTTGGGTTTTTTTTAACAGAGGTACTTTGCAAATGGAATTTTTACATTTTCATGGATATTTCTGCTCCTTTTTGGATTTTTTTCTCCTCTTCCGGGAAAAAATACCACCCCCCCCCCCCCTCTTTTTTTTTTTCTTCCACAGGGAAGCCCTCGATGGTTTTGCTCTTTGCCGCTGCCCCCTGGTCCTT
>JAAGNO010028277.1:0-11288 GCA_033439905.1 Ceryle rudis | reverse complement strand
TCAAGACCCACCTGGATCTGTTCCTGTGTGGCCTGCCCTGGGTGATCCTGCTCTGGCAGGGGGGTTGGACTCGATGACCTCCAGAGGTCCCTTCCAACCCTTACCATTCTAGGATTCTATGATTCGCATTGCTGACAGACAGATTAAGAGCAATGCACAAAAGGATGTGTATTCGCATACACAAAGATGCTGACCTCCGGCAGGAGGCCAGACACAGGTATAACAGACACAAATAACCTGCAGTTTTGAAGGAAAATACTTCACTTTAAAGGTTTCCTGAAATAGCACAGTTTTTATCTAAGTCATGTATCTAAAGTTCACAGATTCCAAATCTCTGGGATACCAAAGTTACAATCAGAACTATGGCTTTGTGTATTTTCCAAATACCCAAACACACTGCCTTTCCCTGCCCCCTCACCCCCATTTAGGAGGAAAACTTCACTGTCCCGTGCTCTCTACCCATATCTACTTGTGTGACTCTCTGCTGGAACTGGGATTCTTCGCCTTCTAGTCCCTCCTGGGAAATACTACTTGGAACACACACAATGTATTTTCACCCTACTTTTAATGTGTCTTGAACAATAGTTTCTTTTATGTCAATCCTCTTAGTTGGTAAGTTGTTGCATTGCAGGTATATTTATGCTTTCTCCCAGCTGAGGAAAAAGGATCACTCCATGTGCTCTAGAGATGGCTGTTACCAGCACATACTTAACTGTTCCTGCTGGGGAGTTCACTGCTTCAAGGACACAGATAAGTTAAGTAAAATGTGTTCCTCAATAGCAACTGAAAAGAGTTAGGTTAAATATTATGAACCAGAGGGAATGATTTACACCATTACTACTTAGAATATGAAACCATTATTTGCAAAGTCAGATCATGAAAAAAAAAAAAGAACAACCACACAATACTTGCACTGTGATTCACAGTGACCATCACCCGGAGTGGATACAGTCTGGAACAGTAACAAGAGTTAGTGGGGACTAACCAGCTTTGTGCCAGGGAGATACAGTCTGACTTGTACAGACATTACACTCTTAAGATTACATAGAGTGGAACTGAAGACAACAAAAAGGATTTTATTCCACGTAGCTGGCAGGTCTAAATAGTTTGAAATAAAGTTTTAGATAAGAGCTATGTAATAGATCAGGTGTATGTAACAATGTAAAAGAGAAATTTTAAAATATTCCTTTCACACTACAGTTGAAGGATTGATTTGCTGGAAAGGATCAAACTTCTATTACTAGTAACATATGATATGAATGATCTGATATTAAAAAATAAAAGCTCAGCAGCACAGCTCACTGCCCATCACTGTTAGCATGAGACACGCGTTCTTTCAGAAAGGCTAAGTGTGGAAGGGTAAAAGGAAAGGCAGATTGTCAAGAAACATTTTTAATTCCAAGTAAAGGCCATCATTACAAACTTAGTGGTCTCATGTTGTTTCCAAAGAGACTGACTGACCCAGAACACCATGGGAAACAGGACCTTCAGTAAGAGCAGCAGCAGATATGCCAAGTGACTGAGAGGCAAGATTGTTGCTCCAAAGCAGTACTTCGGGTGTTTCCCATATATTTGTCACTGTTTTAATCACAACAACCCAATTACAAAAATACCTTCCTATATTTTCATCACACACCTCAACCATATAACCATTGAACAACATTCTGCCTTAGCTGGTGTATCTCCAAGTCTTCCATTTCCCCTCCTCTTCTCAAAATGGCTCTTACTCTTAACAGGATTTAGTTGTGTGTAATTACCTCAGCAGGCATAAGAAATTAAGTGCCTATTGGTTTATTAGAACTTCTTCCTAGGTGCAAAATAGGTGTTAAAGATGACTGAGAGTGCTGTGTGCTTTTCACAGGCATATTACTTGCAAACGTATGTTTGACCAAAAAAATAATGCTGAGAAGAATTCCAGACAGTCAATATTGGAAGCAAAAATCTCAAGATTGAGATAATTTTTCTAAAATCACACCAAAAAAATCTAAATTAAAAAAAAAAAAAAACCCACAGAATTCCAAACAGATAAGATACATTTAGTGACTATTAAAAATAATATCTATCATTTAATTTAATGCCTATTATAATTACTACCACTAGCACTCATTTTGGAGCCTACACAGATGCAGTAGAGTAAGCGGTATTAGATTCCACTTCCTGCATCATCAACGGAATTGTTAACTATGTTTGAATTACACAATACTTTAACATGATTTTTAAGCATCAAGCAACGACAGTTCCTTTAAAAATAGACAGACTATGAAATAAGCCCATTAAAAATACTGTTACTCATTAAAGCTGGCAAAAGAACCTATCAGCTGAGAAGAGCATGGTTTGACTTTTAGATTCCAGGTCAAGTCTATTCTATATATTTTCTTACATAAGCTTAACGCATTTGCTACAGTGTTGATGGTATACTAGGATATAAGATTATTAGGAGGGTTACTTTCTAAAAAAGCAAATTCAAAACTTTTAAGTGCAAACCTCATTAATCTTTCAGCTTTACTTCATAATGGTTTTGTTGATGGCTTGCTTTTTTTTTTTTCCTAAATAGACATGGAACTTACTGGATACATGGAACAGAGAACAAGAATGAATAGAAACCTCATTTCCACACATTCTGGTACATTTGGCACATTAAGCTTAAGCAAAACAAAAAGGTTGAATTACCCTTTACTGATGTTATATCATTCTCTAGTCTTTGTCCTTAAACAATATATACACATTCCATAAGCAACTTAGCTAGGAACAGTTGGGGGAAGCTGGTTTTGTTTTCTTCTTCTTTTGACAAACATTTGATTTCTAGTTGCACCTACATCTTACAAAAAAGCCCCAAGAAGATCAAGCGAGTTGCACAGGCCAGTTCCCCTGTTTTCATAATCTAAGTTGCTTGTGAAGTGTTACTCCTAGGAAAAGTATTCAGAATTCACCATACAGAACAACTTCTTTTGGTGAGAAATCACAGACGTTGATAAGGGCAACACCAGCATCATGCTGCACGCTAATCTGGCTACAGCCAAACGAAACAATTCCTATTGCAGAATATCCTGTACACGGACAACGAATGGCACTTCAGAATGGGAAGCAAAAGGTCTTGTACTACGTAAGTTGATCCATTCAACTCAAGTTGTATGAGGCCTATTGGTAACAGGGAAAGGGCTGATGTTGTACCAAAATCTACTTAAAATACTTGCCTGGTTAATAAAATCTAGAGGAAAAAACATCACTAACTGTCATTTCTCTGCCCAAGAGGCAACACAGACCTCTCCACAGAACCTGTACACTGAGAACACAGGCTCTTTTACAGACTCTCAAGTCTGAGATTTGTGTACCATATTTATTTACCACCATACTCCTCACCAGAATGAAAAGGTGGGGGAAGAACTTGATTTTTATATCGTTTTACTGAGATATGCAGGTGCAAATGTGAGCTGCATTATCCCACAGGCTATGCTAGTCCCTCTGCCACTGCTTCCATGAACAGATACTAGATTGAACCTCTAGGTGTGTTCCTAATTGGCTACTGAGAGGATTCTCCCCATGTTAAGTTGTCCAGAAACAGACCAAATAATAAATAACTCAATAAATGCAGGTTCAAATTTTGCAATATTTCTTTTAGAAAATGAAAATAAATCTTAACACTTTTCAGTTGTCCATACTTTTAAAAAACATACCAATTCTGCACGTGGTTGACAAAGCCAAATGCTGCAACTTTTGCAGGGGCACAAGCAAACCAGTGGCTACGACACTGGGATTCATGCACTCATCAGTGGAACTGTTACCAAGACAAGAAAAGATATGAGCTTTATACCCATGGAGCTACAGGATGTTCTTGGAGGGAAAAAAAAAAATGGAAAATCTGCATTCACATATAGAACTTTGTGGTTTGTGATACAGAAGGAATATATGAACACACCCAGAAAATTCTTAGGTTTTACATGACTGTCTTCCCTTTAAAATAGTGTCTGTGACTGCCACATTTGCAGGTAAGAATGTAAGGAAAATGTTTTGATACCCAAGGCATTGTTTTGCTCAGTGGAGGTCACAAAGACTATTTGGTTTAATCTGCAGTGTGCCCTACAGTTTTCTGTGACCTTAAAACTTGACACCAGGTGTGATGCTACCTTTACCTTGTTCTTAATGCTGGCCTTTCATACCGTGTTTCCGCAATCCTAAATCTAAGAATCAAACAGAAGAGTGACCTATACCTGTCTGCTTTTAAAAGGCTGGAGAGCACAGCAGAGGGGAACCTGATGAAGTTCAACAAAGGCGAGTGTAGGGTCCTGCACCTGGGGAAGAATAACCCCCAGGCACCAGTACAGGTGAGAGATTGATCTGATGGAAAGCAGCTCCACAGAGAAGGACCTGGGAGTGCTGGTGGACGAGAAGTTGCCCGTTTGGGACAGCAATGTGCCCTCAGGGCCAAGATGGCCAATGGTGTCCTGGGGTGCAATAAGAATGGTGTGACCAGTAGGCCAAGGGGAGTTCTCCTTCCCCTCCACTCTTTCCTAGTGAGGCTATTTCTGGAGTATTGGGCCCAGTTCCAGGCTCCCCAGTTCAAGAGACACAGGGAACTACAGGAGAGAGTCCAGCAGAGGCTATGAAGATGCTGAGGGGACTGGAGAATCTCTGCACCAAGGAAAGACCAAGAGACCTGGGGCTGTTTACCCTGGAGAGGACTGAGAGGGGATCTGATCAGTGCTGATCAATAGCTAAAGCTCAGAGGTCAAGAAGATGGGGCTGGACACTTTTCACTGGTTCCCCCTTGCCCCAAGATAGGTCTAGGTAAATTGATAATATTAAACAGATTAGGAATTGTAACAACTACTGTCTACTTCTTTAATATCTCAATTCATGAATCTCTCCCTGCTGCAGAAGGAAGTGGAATCTCATATAAGAAAGGCAAAAACAAATCACACATATTCACATTTTTGTAGTAGGGATGAATATAGGAACTACCGCAATGGTAAGAACCTGTGTAACACACAGACCGTGAGAGTCCCAGCATGTCACAGTGCAAGCTCGTGAAGGCAGCATGCCCAGAACTGAGTAGTCAAAAAAAAAAAAAAAAAAAAAAAAATTCCACAAAAAACCCCAACAAACCCACAAAACACTCTAGCTGACATTTAAACATCTCCAGTAGACCAGTATTTTTCTACAATGCTATCAAAATAATCATTCCATTCAGCTGCTTATTTGGAATCAAATCCTGGCACTACAAGGAGGATGTTTAGCCTTAAATGTTTGGGTACTTGCTGAAAATATTTCTTTGTTTAGTAATTTTATTCATTTTCCTCTCACTGCCTTGTAGTTGGCAGTGAGAATGAACCAGCTGGGGTCAGGCGTTCAGGACAACAGATTTCTTTTTTCTCCCTAAGAGATACTGCGCTAGGATCGAAAGCTACTTATTTCTAGTGGCCGTTTTGAACCAGCAGAAAAGAAAACAATAATCTAGTGAATGAAGGAAACCCCAGATTACCAGCATGACCTGCTCTTTTGGTCATGGAGGCTGACAAGTTTCCAAGTTTTCTGCTGTCCTTCAGAATGCAAAGAATAGGAAAAAACCCAATCACACCTTGCCTATGATAATTCCCCTGCTTCAGTGAAAATAGCCAGATCTAAAGCTTTTTAGAATGCACCTTTAGTCATGTAGCTGGTAGAGAAGAATTTTACACATTAAGGTCAACCTGCTGTTGCTGCACAGTGTATGACAGCAAAAGAAAATTGTAGAACTGCACCATTTCCCCAATGTCTTAGACAATTTTTTTACTACATGCAATACAAAGAGCCACTGAATAAAAAAAAACCCTAAGTATAATCCAACTTAGTTATTTCAAAATATTCTGCAGCAGAGAATGCAGAACTGATGCTTACTATCAAACGGAAGTTAGATGAACCCGTGTGTGAATTTTGAAGGACGCTGAGAATATCAGAGGCAACGAATAAAATTATAAGGCTGTCAGTATCATGAGAGCACACACAGCCCTTGTCAGAGGCCAGCCCACTCCTCGTCAGCCCTTCTGCACTGCTGCGTGGGGTGCAGAGACAGGAACTGGGCACACAACAGGCAAGTGCTGGGCTAAAGAATGGCAAGGCACTGAGCAGTGGCACATGCTTCAGGCCGTACTCTGTAGCAGAGGTTGATGCACTACTCCAATCTCTCCAATTCCTTACCAAGTCCATCGATGACAGCCGTGATGCTTCTACCATGCCGGGTCCTCAGGAAGGAGAAGTTTGCAGGTGACTATTCTCCAAGTGCAGCCCAAGGGGAGTGTGCTGTTTTACTGGTTTAGTCACAGAAGCCCAAGGAATTTTCATTTAATAAATGTGTGCATATAAGACAATATAGAAGTGTCTACAGAGCTAAAAGCTGACAAGTTCAGAACTGCAGGATAAGTGCTAACTTGTGTTACTCATTCCTAAGTAGCAAGACTAATACAATTTTTTTTTTTCTGCAGAACATCATGTTTGCTTCCACCAAGAATTGTTCTTTTTTCCTCTAGCTCAAACTTGTTTTCAATTTACTTCATTCCTTTTTTGTTCTCCCACTTCTTTTGTTCAAGTTCATTTTTTCTCCACTTGATATTGGTTTTGTGCCTGCCACTGTTGCAGATTTTATTGTTAATAATGAGTAAAAACTCCAAGTAATAATGAAATCCATTCAATGATGCAGAACAGTTGTAAGATGTAAATTACTGACTTCATCCTTTACTGGTTTAACCTGCACCATTCATGAAGCTTTGTCCCATTAAATCTCCAGTTTCCCACAACATTCTATTTATATGTTGCACAGTAGGTATTGCACTGAATATTGTTACTTTATTCCACTGGCTTTCTCTGTTCACAAATGACATTGTAATTAAATCCTACCTTCCCTATTTTGGATGAGGTGAAACTCTCCCGGTACCTGCCTTCCTACAGAGCTGATACTCATGAAGGGCTGCAAACTCACACTGAAGATTTTCATACAAATTGAGCATTTGTAAAGGCCTGGGTGTTTGCGGGTTATCTCAAAACTAACAAAGGCTGAACTTACACAACACTAGAAATAGTATAAAGTCTTCTTTACACAGCAATTAAGTTTTGCAAAGCTCATGTCAACTTAATTATCCTTCAGATACCCATTCTATTACTGAAACTCGCTGGCACCAGGCTCAAAATTAAAACAGTAAGTGGAAGCAGACAGACACAGAGCCCATGTGGCTGAAAATGCCTCCCTTCTTCAGACAGCCAGGCTAGAAATATCACTGCTATTACTCTGAAGTTCCCCCCAGATTCAATTTATCCCCACATCAGGGTAAAGATCAAATATACATAGGAACAATCACGAAGTAATGAAACTGAATTATCTTTAATAGCATTTGTGCTCATGGTGACTTGAATGAAACTCTACATGGCAGAAGAGTTCAAGCGTGGATCTCTTGGTAGAAGCTAGATCAGAATACTGAAACTCAAGGCTTTTTAGTATTTTTTTAGCATTATAGGTTGGATCCAGCTTTCATTAAAGGCAGGGTAATCGTTTTTTACAGAAACAAAAATAAATATGAAAACAGCCTTTACTTTTATTTTTAAAATAATAAAAGAAGTTACTAAAAATAGCACTTCTAATGAGTAAATCTGCATAATATTTCAAATAAGCTTTGCCTCAGACTGTCCAATAGATTGTTGCCTTATTAGCAACATCTTGTGAGAAGCAGTTTCTTTGTTACCTTAATACATTTTGAAAAACAACTCTTTTAGTGCCTCCTCTATTTATGACTCACTTATAACAACACAAGTGACTCATGCTGTTAAATTACAAGTTATTACTTTAGAAAATGAGTTTTTCCCTTCATTTGGGGGAAAATATGATAATTTTCACTATTTTGTTACTAAGGGCAGTTTCTTACTATTTAAGAGATTCTCAGAGTTCTATTTTCTAAATGAAGTGTGTGCCACAAAAGACAAAAGCATCTCCCACCTCTTGTCTCTTTCAAAGATGAATACATTTGATACGGAACTATTATTTAAAACTAGTTTCAGAACTTCAAAGGTTGTTTATCAGTAAACTGTATTCCAGTCATCAGATTTTATCTAGACAATTCTGGTTTTTTAGGTGGGTGTGGTTTGGGGTTTGGTTTTGTTTTTTAAGACAGTCACTGTAAACTATTAACACATCTTGGCTTAAAATGAACTACTACAGGTACGGGTGTAACAGGCAAGGACTCAATTCCTCTGTTGCAGTGATTTCTGTCTGCTTCTCCAGTAAGGTTAATTTCTGTAACCTTTTTATGTGGTGCTTTCACATACCAAATGTGAAAGGGTGTCCCCAGGTGGGAATTGGCTTGTGCAGCTGGATATGGATATTTCCTCGGTTGGGGAACACTGAGAAGCTTTTTGTTTCCTGATAGCTTGGACAGCCCCTCCAGCCACCTTCCTTCTACACACACCACCCCTCTGGCTCTCATTTTTTCCCATGATGAAAGCAGAACATTTCACACAGAAAAAGATCTAAATAACCTCTGTACTACTGTACATACTGTAGTGTCTCATCATTTTGTTACTGCAGACATTCCTTGTGATTCTGGAAGTCCTGAAAGGCCAGGTTCTGAAAGCCCAGCTGACTTGCTTTTGTGTGAGGAAGCTGTTGCATCCTGATGATTTCCTCTGGTTACTATCACAGACGAGGCCCAGTATTATCTGGCTAGCACTCATTTAACTTCAGTGTTGAGATCATCAGGACAGCATCCTTTTATTAAATGGTATGCCCCCCTCCCCAACTCCTTTTTGCCTCCTCCCCTCCCTCTTGGTGGATCACTCTGGAGGACATCCTCACTAATGATCTGCTGTTAAGAGTGGTTAAAGTTGGGGGAAAACCAACAACAACCACAACCACAAACCAAAACAACAACAACAAAACCAGACAAACAAGAACGTCTCTGGAAGCTCTTTCTTATGCATCCTTGTCCTTTTCTGTAGCAACATCCATGATGACAAGATCCAAAAGATGCCTACAAACAGGCTGCCTAATGCTAGAGAAGATTGTTTGTGACTCAGTTTAATATTGCCAGTTCCTAGGTCTAAACCACATGCTGCCTTTTCTCACATGGACTCTCTGCCAAAAGCAACAGCCAGAGAACTATTCTTCCTGCCATCGTGAATTTTGCTGTAAGGCTTTCTCTTTTAGATCCATCAAACTTACTGCCTCTGACTTAAAGGTTTTCTTTTGATTGTTCATTACTTTTCCTCTTAATGTGTTTTAATGTTTCTTAGATCCCCCTTCCTCCCCTTCATAGGTCAAAATTCAGCCTTGATGGAAACAGAAATAACTTAGAATTCAAGCATCTAACAGATTTCTCGTCTATATTCTGTTTCTGCTACTTTCGACCCATTTGGGATTTCCTTTACTCCTTCTGTCGCTTTCCCTAGAAAATCCAAAGCACTGCACAGTATCGGTGACACTAAAAGTCACAGTGCTGCCTGTAATCTGATGATTTCACACGTGGACATTCCAGGTCAGGTTTCGAACCAGACTCAGTCTGATAACACCATAGTGGAAGCTGAACACCAGCTGAACTACGAGGGTTAGGTGAGCTCTGTAGTACAAACAAAACAAAGTTTACCCTGACTCTATTGAGGTCTCTCTCTTTTCCTTTGTGAAGGATGGTGCAGAAGGAAAACTTCTCAAAATCCTGGGCCTTTCTTTGGGATGGTAGGAAGACACCTGGTGTATCAGAAGCAGGCACTTACTAGGAAGCTTGCCAAGAAAAGACAACCAGCAAAAGTAAATCAGTCTCTCTCTAACTCGTTATGAAAGTGTCCCGAATGCACAGATATGTACAGGTACTATACAGAGACTGTACCCACTGGAACATCTGCACTGGTGCACTCTACATTTAGAAATAAAGCTAGGTGAAATTAAGTTGCTTTATTTATTTTTTTTTCACTGTCTGCACTGGAAGATGGTTGTCAGAAGTGAGAATAACTCCTGAAGTAAGAGAGTTGTAACACAAAACGTGAATGTTTGGCACTACAACTTCACCTCCCCTGTATATTTGCTCAGCAAGAAAACAATTCCTTATGAAAAATGGGATTAAAGCAAAAATTAATAGAAGGTCACAACAGTGACAATGACATATCCATAAGCACAACAGCTTGAAAATAAACTTATTTATGCCAAGTGCAAAAGGAACAGGCATATAAGACAGTCCTTTGGCCTAAGCAGAACGGAAACAGCACTTTAAAACATAACATGGCAACAAAGAAGAGAGATCTCAGAGCAAATGAATGACTGGGTGAATTACAAACGTACACAGTATCTGCTAAATAGAAACTAGCAACTGCATCTTGCGATCTGTTCAGTAATTATGGCAAAACGGACCCCAACACATTGAAATGGAGACAGTGAGCACACTAGAGAGAGAAACATGATGCTGTGAAGACATTATAAATTGCAGGAAATTATTAATACAAAAAGCCCTGGAGCTGGCCACCTGCAGTGGTAAACACAGTACCTGGGACAAAAATAGCTCTGCGGATAGAAAGGACACACGGTATGAGGGAAAATATGGAAAATGGGTTACTGTTGGTAAATTCACAGCTCAAGTACAATCATGTTAAACATGAATCAAGGAGAAAAAAATGTTTCCGATTCTTGTTTTAACTTTGCAGGCATCAAGAGAAGAACCTGAGAAACTGTATGACCACATTTTGTGCCTGATTTATACAGAGAAGTTGTCTCTTTTAAAGTCGACAGCTGAAAAGTGAACCCAGATTCACTCAAGCTAAATATAAAGCTTAAGTTCCTGAATTTTGCCAATAAATAACATATGGAAGATTTGGATGATGGGTGGACCGTTCAGTGGCTAAAGAATTGGCTGGATGGCTGCATCCAGAGGGTAGTGGTCAATGGCTCAAAGTTCCTCAGCACAGGAAGGACATGGATCTGATGGAGCAGGTCCAGAGTAGGCCACAAGGGATGATCAGGGGGCTGGAACACCTCTCCTACAAGGACAGGCTGCAGGAGCTGGCACTGTTCAGCCTGGAGAAGAGAAGGCTCTGGGGAGACCTAACACCCACCTTCCAGTACCTGAAAGGAGCTTACAAAAAGCCTGGAGAGGGCCTGGTTACAAAGGCCTGGAGTGAAAGGACGATGATAATGGTTTTAAATTAGAAAAAAGTGGATTTAGAGTAAAAATAAGGAGGAAGTTCTTTGCCATGAGAGTGGTAGAACACTGGAATGGGTTGCCCAGGGAGGTGGTTGAGGCCCCATCCCTGGAGACATTCAAGGTGAGACTTGATGAGGCTCT
>JAAGNO010028276.1:0-12405 GCA_033439905.1 Ceryle rudis | reverse complement strand
GCTGTTCTAGTTTCCTTTTCTAATCACTCAGTCTCTCTCCCTTATTCCCTTTCTCTTCCCCTTTGGGGAGGGAGGGGCGTTAACAGAGAGTGTCTCTTATAGATCTAAGGGGCCGATCTGACCCTAAACCATGACAAAGTCTCTAAGAATCCAGCAATAAAATGGGAACAGCAGTGGTTAGACTGCAAGATAGGACGTAGATGAGAAACAGCTGTTGTTCACACTTTGATTAACGTTAAACCTCCATACAGGCAGTAGCTGGATTTCAGTAGCCTGTAAGGGCATTGCTTCTTGTTTCAGCAAGCTGAGTCTGAATCTTTTGATTTCCAGGAACACTACAAAGAACTCAGACTTTCTTCAAAATGTGAAAGTTAGTCAGGAACTATGGGCTTGCGTGTATCAGGACACATCAGCTAGGAAATAGAATATTTTTTTTTTATTCTCCAATGTTGAATCAGATTGGAATGATTATTTCCTTAATTCAGCATTGCAGGTACAGTGAATGTTTTGCTTTTCATGCAGTAACTGAAAATTAAACTGATGAAACATATCCACCTAGCTGGTGTGAGACTAAAAGCTATAGTACTTGTAATTCTGAGATGAAAACAACTGTTGAAATAAAAAAGACAGGGCTAAAGTCATATAATTCTTCAAATTTAGTATCAGAATCATCTACCGGGGTGAGGCCTTCCAAACAAATCTTATCCTCTTCACCCTTACATAAATTTGCTGGTGAAGAGCTAATTCTGAGACAGCAAAATAAAAAGCTGGGACCACTACAGGTATCCAGAAATGTTCTATAAGCATATCCATGGGATACACTTGTATACTATAATGGTTCTCTTCAACTATGGCATCTACTTGAACTTTTATCTTACATTTTTATCTTGCTAAGTTTTTCCACTTCTTACTTTTTAACATGGAAAACAAGCAATTTTACTCCACCTTTCTATTGCTTATATCTACTGCAGTAATCACTGCTTGTCTTTCACAATGTTTTATCATATTTTTTTCTTTTTTTGTCTTTCCTTATTTTGGCTGGCCTTTCTCGCCCAAGTGCTGATATCCTGTCTCTCAGAACTCATTAGCTTTCTCCTTTGCTGCAAATCTAGCCCGGTTCTCTTTATGTGCCATGGTCTCAGAGCTCCTGTTACAATATATTTGCCTTGTGATGGGGTATCACATTGGCCAGAACCTTGGGGTAGCTCTGCTTGCACCTTCCCTAAAATAAATCTACCAAAAATATCCAAAACGTCTTTCTATTTCTGAAGTTAGGTCTTGTGTGAACACAAACTGGAATATCATCATTTCCCTGACGATGAAAACTCAGGTCTTTTGGGTGAGATAATCCACAACAACTGTAAGCAACTTTCCCTTTGCTAATTGTCCAGGCAAAGTTATGCCAGAAGCTATAGCTGTGGCAAACACTGCACTGTGCCTCTGGACCCCTAAGAAAACCTGATCTGCCAGACTGTTCCTGTGACACCCTTGCCTCTGCCCACCCTGACTTGACCCCCTGACAGTTTCTTCATCTCAGCGCTCAGGGGAGGTGCTGGCAGCCCTTTCCCAACAGGGCTCAGCCTGCAACAGGATGACAACTGCCAAAACAAAGACAGTAAATACTCGGCCTGCCTGCCTGTTATCGTGCTTCAGCCTTTTCAACATGAGGGAAGAACCCGCAGAGCAAAGAGGGAGCCAGAAGGAAGTGATATTGGCTGCCACGGTCTGCTTTGCCTGACATTAAACTCTCCCATGGGCAAGGGTCGTATTTTTCTATATGCCTGTTGAAAAATCTCATGCATGTTATTCAGAGGAGAGAATTTTACACCTAAACAGATGCCTTAGAGGAAAGGGCTGTCCAGCTGCTTCCAGGCTTCAGCCTCAGGGGGACAGTAAAATTTGTCTGCTGCCTCTGAGCTATGACAGGGACTGTGCTGACAGCTTAGAGGTACAGATATCTACAGGCCAGTGTTTGAGTGTGTGCATGGGCTCTGGTTTATTTGCAGATGAGAGGTACCTTGTAACAGACTCTTGCTGGCAATAACAATATAAAAATAAGTAATGGTCTCCCTAATTTGTGGCTCTGCCTATGCCAGGAAATTAAACAGCAGCAGGGCAGAAGCCTGAGCAAAAGCAAATGGCAGCAAAGCTCACAAAGGATATACATCTTGTGGAGAATAAGAAGCATCTGTCAGACAAAGGAAGGAAGGATGTTATAGTTGTCTATCACAGGAAGACCTCAAAGAATTTCCTTCAGAAGTTGTCTTTAATGATGTACATCACAGATGGTTTATTGGTAAGAAAATCACTTGGAAATATTGACTGCCTGCTTTGGACCAGGAGTGCTCATAAAGCGTGAGAGAGGGCTGAAATAACACTTATGTGCTGATGCAGCCTGCCACACAGTCAGGGGCTAATAAGCCCCTCACCCTGACTGATGCCTGACCAGAGTACTCATGGGATGTAAAACTGGGTGCTTTTTTGGTATTGTCTTCCAGGGTTTCACTCTGAAGCCAAGACACAATGTACACAGAGGAAAAAAAATTGAAACTGCTGCCATCTCTGGATCATGGAATTGGCCAGTACAAAGATTGAGATGGTTACTAGAAATGTGTGCAAAGGCTAGTGCAAATACTCACTGCTCCTTGTTTCAGGGAAAAAAACAACCCCCAAAACAAACCAACCAACCAACAAAAAACAACAAGAAAAAAAACCAAACAAAAAGTTTTTAAACTTTTTAAATGTTATTAGCATATGTGGATTATCTCTTTTGGGAAAGTGTGCCAAATATACTTAGATTTTTTGTTTGACTTGGGTTTTTACTATGAACTTATAAAAATAAGTGAAAGGACTTCCTGGTGGGAACAAGAGATTATTCCTTCTCTGGGCATGAACTGAGTTTGCTCAAAGTGTGGCATGCCATAGAAGTCACATGATGGAGTCTACAGCCAAAGAGAAGCCAAAAAGGCTGAAGAGTTAGTGATTTTCTTGAGAGAAGCCCTGAAGAAAAGGACTTGGCGGTACTGGTGGACAAGAAGCTCAACATCAGCCATCAGTGTACACTTGCAGCCCAGAAGGCCAGTTGTATCTTGGGCTGCATCAAGACAAGCATGGCCAGCAGGCCGAGGGAGGTGATTCTCCCCCTCTACTCCACTCTCGTGAGACCCCACCTAGAGTACTGTATCCAGTTCTGGAGCCCTATTACAGGAAAGATATGGATGTGCTAGAACATGTCCAGAGAAGGGCCACGAGGATGATCAGAGGGCTGGACCACCTCTCCTATGAAGACAGACTGAGAGAGTTGGGGTTGTTCACTCTGGAGAAAAGAAGGCTCTGGGGAGACCTCATTGTGGCTTTTCATTATATTGAAGGGGCCTACAAGAAAGCTGGGGAGGGACTTTTTAGGATGTCAGGTAGTGGTAGGACTAGAGGGAATGGATCAAAATTAGAGGTGGATAGTTTCAAATTAGACATTAGGAAGAAGTTCTTCACCGTGAGGGTGGTGAGACACTGGAACAGGTTACCCAGAGAGGTGGTGGAAGCCCCATCCCTGAAAGTTCAGGATGGGGGCTCATTCAGTTCTCATCCTGTTCTTGACATTTAATTGTGTTTTGCCTCTCTTCATTTGTGGTGTTACCTCAGGTGCTGGATCAACCCATATCCACTCAGCATCACTCAGCATCTACTTTTGTACCACAGAAAACTTTCCCTTGCTGGATTGCAGACCTCCACCAACAAATCTGGGTGCATACCACTGCTTCACACCTCTTCAAGGGAAGGCTCAGCTCTTCTTTCTGTTGTTTTGGTTTAGTTTTTTTCCATACAGGTTTCATTTTTACTTTATCACTAACTGGCAGTCTGATCTGACCAACAGATCAGTTTATGAGAATGGCTGTAGTACATTGCAGTCCTTTCTCCTCTGAAGTTTAGTGAGACTCTTGCTTGCATAAGGAAAATGTCTCTGCAGCTGCTGAGATTAAAAAATAATGGACATTTCTTTTTTTATATATATATATATATATATATATATACATGTGCTGTGCTCCTGTGCAAATGCACCAGAATTCTTTCTGTGAGAATAAACCAAAAAAAAAAAAATCCTGGAAGGCTATACAGAGATTTTATATAGTTTTAGCCTTAAGTGAATTGTTATAGGTATGTTATAAATCCCTGAGATCACACAGAGTATAATGAAGATGCTGGCTCATTCCCAGCAATATGGACAGAGTGCAATACTTTGTCCTTTTCTGATTTTGATCTAGTACACTGCTGCACTTTATTTCATGCTGAATGATCAAAATCAATGTCTAGCACACAGAGGTTCTTCTTTTCACTCTGTTCTTCCAGAATACCTGTCCTCAACTGCATCATTATGAAAGATCATGTATGAAAAAGAAATAAATGGATTGTGATCAAATAGTGCTTCAAGTGGCAAAATTAATGTTATTCTCTTTGTCTGAAGAAACCCACTGTGTATTGGATAGTTACCTTTTTCCTTCTGCTTTCGTTGGCTGCTTAATTAAGGTCCTCTTTTACAATACTGAATAATGCATATTGATTAATAGCTTTCACAAAAACTGCAAGAGTGAGATTGGCATCTGGTGGACTTAACAGATGCACAAGCCACTCACAATGCTTTTCTGTCAGGCAATTCAGTCCCCAGAAAAGGAGACTGCATGACTAATGAGTTTTGCACCTCCTCTTCATGTGCTCATCTGCTTTCCCATTGATGTAATTTATTAGGCACTTATGTGAGTCATGGTTAGCACACTGAAGTGGGAGTGTTTCATGGCAGCCATTATAACAACCATAAAGCAAATAAAATAGAAATCAGAAACTGGGAAATGATGTCTAAGAAGATGAGAACACCTGTTTTCTGTTTATGCCTGCACAAAATATCTGCAATTAATTAAATAGTTACAATCAGAGTTTCATAATGTATTTACACTCACAACTATTTTTATAAGCCAGCAATCTTGCATTATTGATGGACTTTTGAAAAGCAAGGTTTGTGCATCTCTACTAAATGAAAACTTTCAGAACATTTCACTGTGATGAACTGAGTAGTTTATGTGACATCTTCACTTTAGTAAAACTTTTGACACCCATGTGGCTATCTGATAAACATAACAGAGAAAATATTTCTAGGTTGTCATAGGGAGCCACTTCTGTGGCCCCTATGGATGCATCTAACCAAGTAGCAGATGGGGCTCAAAATAAACTTAATGTATTTGAAATGTAGTTGAGCCATGAAGAGGGCCATGAACTGGGGACTGGCAGTCTTTGGGAACCATCAGAAAACTGATGCTGTCTACAAGGGTCAGTAGGAAGCTGTTTAGTTGGTACTTTGGAAGTATGTCAGTACAGGGGCAGTACATCACAGCTTTTTCTGCTTAGTCCATTGGTATTTGGGATGAACAGGAACATTGTGTTTCATGTGAATAAAACAGACTAGGGAAGAAACACTTCAAGTGAAGAACGCAGATTTGAGCTAGCTCAAGGCAAATAGTAGTGGTGTAATTGTACATAGGATTTATTCTGACAGAATATAGAAATAGGGCTGTCTAGGGTTTTTTAGGTGAGAGACAAAAGGACAAGTCATGAATTTCTATTAGCATCCCAAAAGCTTTATTGCTAGAAGCCCAGAAAGCTGAAGAATGATTGTATGCATGTCATAAAAGAGGCATAATAAAGTGAACGTGTTCAGCAAGTTACTAGATATTTTTATAAAAGGAGATTTTGCTGACTGTGACAAATGTCTAGCACTTCAACACTGAACTAATCATTAGGGAGAACAGAAACATGAAGTTCAATAAGGAGAAGTGCAAAATACTGAATCAGCATTGAAACTGACTGCGGGAACAGCAGTCCTGCTGAAGAGGATATAGAGGTAACAGGGGGTGCCAAGTTGAATATAAGTCGACAGAGTAGTCTTATTGTAAATAAGGCAGATTGTGTTCTGTGCCAGATTAAATCATGGCGGGTGGACTGAGGGAAGTTATTAGCTTCCTCTATACTACTGATGAATCTCCATCTGTGTGCAGGTATGGATCCCTAAGTTTAAGAGGGCCATGGAGAAACTGGAGAAGGTCCAGCAGAGACGGTCTAGGACCCAGAGCATATGTGAGGAGCTGCACCTTGTTGATCTTGTGAAGAGGTGGCATTTGTATAGCTGTAAAAAGCTGCCTGTCCATGCTCCTCTTTGTAGAAGAGAGTGATAAGCAGTGATGAACTTGAGTTGTACTGTGGGAGGCTTAAGGTGGCCTTTACAAAAAGATAATGTAGTGCAGCACTGAAATAAGTTATTCAGAGAGCAGCTGGAATCTCTGATTTTGGAGGTTTTCAAACCTTCATTACACAAAACCATGGCTGACATAATTTGGTACAGCCACAATCCTGTTTCGAGTAGGAGTTTGGAGCAGAGAACCCAAGAAATCCCTTCCAGACATCATTTTTACACTTTTAGGATAGTTTTTCTTTTCCGAGCTGCCCATGTGATCTGCATTCTGAAAGCAGGTAGAATGATTGAAGCCATATTAGGAGCACACAACTTAAAAGGATGCCTTAGAATTGAAGTCAAGAATTTGTAAAGATTGCTTGCAAAGGTATCAAAAGAGATCACAGCAGATAGTTTAAAACCCTGAAACAGGTGATCTGACACCAACAGAGCACAAGCTGAAAAGAAGCATTGCAAGGTAAGAGCACTCTAAGCCCCTTTTTAAAGGTTAAGAAGGTGAGCTGGTGTATAGCAGTACTAAAGTAAAAAGTTACATTTCTAACACCATTTGCACAGAGGTATCACAATGGCATGAAAACAAACAGTGGCACTCAAAGAAGAAACAATGATCCTACAGAAGAAAAGTAGCTTTATTTCTCTTCCTCAAAGACCTATAAAGCCCCAAGCCTTTCCCTGTTTGTGAAAGTCTGGCAAGGAAAGATTAGATGAAAGACTTGAGTTACTGGAGAGACTCACTTCAACAACTGGAAGTTCAACAAGGCAGACCACATTGTTTCTCTTACAAGCTATGGTGACATGCTCTCCACTTCTTGAAGGTAATAAATTAGACATAGAGGAATGGCACAGAATTTATCAATTTTCTAAAGGTAAATTTGGCATTTAGAAAGTCAATGTAGCCATTGATTCAAAAGCAGTTTCATTTGAAAGCTTTTTCAGTAGGTTATGCCTACATTATGTGTGCAGAAACTAATAATTTCTTGAATGTTAGTGCTTAAATCCTATGCCTATCATGACTTACAGAAGGGGAGGAAAGTAAGCCAGACACTTTTGACAGTATCACAGCTATTTACTGTTGTAAAATGACCAAGACATTGTGTCTAGGTACTGAAAGAAATATATCTGCAATTATCCAAGACAAGACCGGTACAATGCAGTCCCTGTGCTTCACAGGTTGAGTCAATTGTTTGCTGCATTTATATTGTGTTTGATTAACTGAACCTGCAGAATTATGGATTACATTTAAATTGTAACCTGAATTTAGTTATTGTGCTTATTAATGCATTGTCATTTTAGTAAAACCATAGTAATTTAGTTTAATATATGCTCAGTTAAGTAAATACTATTCAATATATGTGAGTTGCATGGAATGAATGTTGAGACCTTAAGCAACCTTAGATATGAAATTTGCAAGTCAGTTGTCTCTCTGCAGGTTCATTTCCTCTCAGCAGCAATTCAAAAAGAATTAATCCACTGCAGAATTAGCTCTTTCAGAAATGCAAATCTTCAACAGAAGAGCATTATTGAACAGAATAAGCAGTTTTATTAGTCAAGCAACTGAGGATGACTCCTTGGAAGAGCTTACCGAATTTTTACAGTGTGAAAGTCATAGCAACTTGCAACAACATAAATGTGGGGGGCAGAAAAAAGCCTAAAAGTATGTATAACACATAAAATGAATAAAATAGTACACAAATATTAAATTATTGAGAAAATAATTATTGAGAAATTTATTATACAGTTAGTTTATAGCAACTAAATTAGAAGCAAGCAAAAAAAAATAATCCCCAAACTTTACAAACTGATTTTAATACTAATACACAATTGCAAGAGCAACCATATTTGAACATGGCATGCAGTGTCCTTAGTCTTTTTGATTTGCTAGTCTCTAAATGACTCCTTGCTCTCTGACAAGTATTCAGAGCCTTCTTACTGAAGGAGAGAACAAATTATTGTTTGTACTGTATAGATTGTATTGACTTTCCTGTAATTATTTGACTGAAGAATCAAGACTGACCACAAGTAGCAGTGTAGCATAAATGTATGAGTTTATTCTTTGTAATATGAAACATCAAAGGAAAAGACACTTAAGAAAGAATCTTTACTGAATTAAATATAATTGACTCACCTAACCTGACACTTCTGGCACATGCAAGATGGCTCCTTCTCCACTTGCAGATCTATGATTGCAGAACAGGTTTGGTGCACTGGTAGCAGGCGAGAAGCAGAACATCACACCCGAGGAAGTATCAGAGTTGTCCAAGCATAAACTACATATCATCAACAGGAGGAAATGACATGGGATAGTAGAGGTATGTGGAGGACATTGTGGAGGACAGAAGCCCCCATCTGCCTGCTTGGCTTGCTATCTAGAATGGTTTGTTGCTTGCCAGGGTCTCAGATCCAAGATGTTACAGAGAAACTGCCAAGGTTCTCAGGCTACTGCTCCCTGCTAGTTTTCCACATGGGCACCAATGACACTGCCAGGGGAGACCAGGGGAGTCAAAAGTGACTACAAGGATCTCAGAGAGAGGATCAGGAACTACAGACTGGCTGGACAGTTTTGTTTCCCTTGCAAAAATCATGGGCCAAGGCCCCTTGGAGCACATTTCTGGGCCCATGGGGGAGAAGGTGATTAGGAAGAGTCAGAATGGGTTTCACAAGGGTCAGTCATGCCTGAACAATCTGATTGCTCTCTGTGATAAAATGACTGGTTTTGTGGGCAAAGGGAGAGCAGTGGATGATTTTGACCTTGCCTCCAGCACTTGTCATCCCCTTGCAAAACAGTCTTCTTTCTCTTGACTTAAAAAACAAAAATTACATCTGATAATTTTCTGTACTATTTCTGCCAGTTAGCACGTGGGTGATCAGTAGCATCTGACCACAGTGACTTGAAGTAAAAGAATAATTTGCACAAATAGTTTTGGGTCAACTTACAGCATTGTCATGCTGCATACATAGGAAAGGTTTTCCATGGAGAAGCAATACAATTTTCATTGCATTAGCAGATTATTCTCCTACAGAAAAGCAGTGGTATGCACCCAGATTTGTTGGTGGAGGTCTGCAATCCAGCAAGGGAAAGTTTTCTGTGGTTACAAAAGCAGATGCTGAGTGATGCTGAGTGGATATGGGTTGACCCAGCACCTGAGGTAACACCACAAATGAAGAGAGGCAAAACACAATTAAATGTCAAGAACAGGATGAGAAAATTAAGATATCTAAGCAGTAGCTGCAGAAGAAACTTTCTGAGCCTCTGTTCAGCCTGACAATAGCCAGACATCTTTAAAATCACCAACAACATCACACCTGCAGGTTTGAAGCTTTTGACTGGAGACTGCAGTCCGTCCTTGCTCTTCGCCTGAGTGGAGGTTCCCTTTCCTTTTGTCTTTCCTGGACTTTTCCCATGTGGGTGCCTCAAGGCATTGCATGGAGATGTGCTGGCATCTTAAGAATTTGCTCTCTAAGATATCATCAACACTTACCATTCTTATTCTTGACCTTCTTCACCATTTCTTTTAGGGTATTCATATTTTGATGGTAGTGAGACACTGAATGTGGGCACAGAACACAGATGATTGCTTTCTGCATGGCAAGACCTAGGTTTTCATCATCATATGGAAATCATTCCCTCATCTGGGGCAAAAGCTCCCCATCTGTCTAACTCCTGAAGACAGCAGCAGGAAACACAATCACAGAACAGCTTTCTCCCCATGCTGAGAGCCCACACACACCTTCCCTTTTTGCACTACCACTTCTGCATGCCAGTGCTGACCTGTTTCCACATCAAGTCTCTGCCATGATGTTCTCCATTACTACTGCCACATATTTTAAAGAAAGGCAAAGTGTCCTTTGGAGGCTCACAGTAAAACACTGTCTACACCTCTGCCTCTTTAGCATTCCTTCCTTTAGTAACACCTTCCTCAAATCTAAGAAAAAGGAGAAATTATTCTCAGAATCTAGGCACACTAGTCATTGCCCACAAAAAAGAGGGTCATGACACCAGAAGCATAAATGGCAAACGAGGCAGAGACCTTAAAACTCTCTCCCTGATGGTCTTCACTTGGACGCCTCCATGGTGTCCCTCTTTCTTCCTAGAACGTGGAGTGTGGTTGGTGTCCTAAATCGGAAATCCAACATTTGAATGTTTTCCCCTAGTCAAGGTGTGGTAGGAAGGTGCAGACTGAGGATAGCCATAACCAGCTATATTCACAGAATTATAGAATGATAGCGGTTGGAAGGGACCTCTGGAGATCATTGAATCCAACCCCAAGATGTTAGTCTGAGTTTTCTCAGGACGGATAATAAAATTCTGAATCAATCCCACTAAACAGAGAGGGGCAGTGTCTGTGTAAACAGAGATGGGAATCTCCATAGATAGCTTTTGCTGGGATCTCTACCCAATTTCTAGTAGAATAATTGATATTTGCCTGTGTTTTGCTTTTTACATGTTTACTTTTTTGCTTATGTATTTTGTTGTCCATATTACTTGCTTGGATTGTTTTACTGTTTCTGTACACATTGAATTAAAATGCTTATGACTGTAATCCACACTTGGCTTCTTTCACAAAACACAGACATGCTTCCAGCAAATTATTCTTTACAACAGAACTAGCGATTCTTGCAAAGGTGAGCTGGAGATTCATAAAACTATAAAAACTTAGTAGTGGAGTAAGTTTTTGTGTTCCATTTATTGATTACTATAGCTACAGCCTCTGGTGTTCCCTTTGCATGTTTACTTATGTGGTGAAAGTATAATGAAATGGCTAACCCTTGGAGCTACAGTGGTTATTTAAACCCACGTTGAAGTAAAAGTAAAAATGAGTTATTTCACTAGAAGGAGGAAATGAAACAATTTCCATCTGTATACTGAATTACAAGGTTAGGTAGTACTGCATTTGTGTTAAGCATGAATATATGTATCAGCTTGGCCTCTTGTCCTGTTTCATAAGTGGAATGTGGTCTGGGAATAACCAGATGAAAGTCAAAGTGCAGGAAGGAAGAAGTGGTATTGGTAATTTTAGTCAGGCAAAATTTACAGGAGTTATGCATTTCAACATTGACCAGTTATCTCTCCTGGTGCCTAGATTGACATTTTAGATTCACAAAAGTCCTGTTTGCTTGATGTCTACACCCTCAAAATTTTGGCAAAAAATGCCAACATTTATATCCTAACACTTCACATTCGGTAAATACCTGTAGAGGATGGTCTCACCTAGTACATAGACAGGAGCTGAGGAGGAAGAACACAGTGAATAGAGAAAGCACTGCTGCCATCTCAGAAGAACCCTGAGGTTGACATCAGAGACAACACTGCAGAGATGGTGTTTCTCTGCCTAAAGATCTTTTTGAACTTTCTCACCATGAAACTGTATGGCAGCCTCTCAAGCAGTAGCTCCTGGGCTAATTTGGACTGCAAGCAACCAAGTATTCTCCTGATAGCAGAAGATTTTCTCTGCACCAGGCACTTCATAGAACATGATAAATGAATGTGAATGAGGGAAGTGCCAAAGATCATTTTAGACATTTACAGCAAGAGCAGAGGAAATAGAACTTGAGGAGCAATGCTCTTTCCTTGTTCCCTTAATCCAACTCTTTGCATGTGCACATTCACTTTCCTTTAGTTTGCCAGATCTTAACCCTCCTAAAAAAAAAAATTGGTGGAACTGTCTTGATACAAGGTATACTGAGGTGAAAAGCCCTCAGCATCTCAACATGTACTACTTTGTATGGAATAAATTATTGGTTATCAAGTCAGATATTTACAGCAACTATAGCTTCATTTTTAGAGCACTTGTCTAGAAACTTCTGAATACTTAATATGACAGTGATATATTCACGAAACAAGGACTAGAACTATTTCAGATTAAGGTAATGGAAATCAATACAAGACCTTAAGAGAAGGTGATATTTATTTTAAACAAAAATTACTCTACCTATTCAATTGTTCTTTCCTCAGTTTTACTCATAAACATCAAGACATGTATATTAATACTTTGGGATGGGTCACTTGTGCATAACATGGAAGATTATAGAATCATAGAATCATAGAATGTCAAGGGCTGGAAGGGACCTCAAAAGATCATCTAGTCCAAACCCCTGCCAGAGCAGGATCTCCTACACTAGGTCACACAGGAACGCATCCAGGCGGGTCTTGAATATCTCCAGAGAGG
>JAAGNO010028273.1:2583-77730 GCA_033439905.1 Ceryle rudis | reverse complement strand
AAGGGGTGCTGGGAGAGAGGGATCGGTGCGGCGGAGAACCGCTTACTTCCCCTCTCCGCCCTGAGGGAGGTACGAGCAACCCCGCACGAAGGGTCTTCTCGAACACAATAGCCTTTATTTAAAAGAAAAAAAAACCAAAAACAAAAAAACAACCCCACAACACAAACAAACAAACAAAAAAAAAACACCACAAAAAAACCCACAAACGCCACTGGGGAAAAGGGGAGGGAGGAGAAACCACGGCGGGGAGGATGAGGAGGGGGAGAAGAGTCTGGAAAAGATCAGAAAAGAGCAGCGAGCCAGAGCCGTTCTCCCCCCGGAGAGGCCGATGTTTTCAGGGGGGCCCGGGCCGGCTGCAGGCGGGGAACACCCGATCGCCGGTGGCAACCCCAAGGTACCCGCCGGCGGGGCTGGGGGTGCCTTCCTTTCCCCGTCGTTCCTGAGGTGCGAGAGACACCCGTCCTCCCTCCTCGGGCGGCTCTCCCGGCAGCGGGGCAGGGGAGGCGACGCTGATACCCGATAGAACCTGCCGCTCCGGGCGGACAGATAAACAAATGCCTGTATCGAGCTCTGCTTGTATCGTGGCACGTCTTGATCGCGGCAGACGCCCGGGTGGTACCGGCGGTCTCGCTCTTACGCGGGGCAGCGTTGCGCCGCTTGTCATGTCATGTCATGTCACGTCCCTGCGGCCTCACCGGGCTGCTGGGAGGGGAGGGGGTGCAGCGGCTCTGGCGCAAAAGCTGTGCAGGGGGCTCAGCCGGAGCCGTGGGGAACTCAGCCGGAGCCGGGGGAACGCAGCCGAAGCCGGCGGCAGCGCGGGCCGGGGTCGGTCAGAGTAATTGCCGCACAGGAGCCTTAGGAGCTGCGGATGCAGCGGCGGGGCTGGTGGGTCGGGGAGCAGGGAGAGCCGGAGCTGTAAGGAATGTGCAAAGCTGAACACGAAGAAATGTGTGGTGTTTGGCCAATTTCAGTGGGATGAGGTCACCATCCTTTTCGGACGTTGTTTATCGAGGGATCACTAGGGAGGAACGGTTGAATGCGTGATCCTGAACGGACAAGCTTTGCGTCATAGTTGCCGCTTACAGCATCTCCCCGAGTCCCGAAATCCATCCTGACCCTCTTCGGTCTTCATTCCCCGATCTCTGTAACGCCCACGCCAACCTGCGCTGCAAAACCAAGCACCTCCAGCTCCGGCTGTGTCCTTAGCAGCCCCTAAAATACGAAGCGTGGCTCGCACTGCTAATTCCCTCCTTGTGTGCTGGTTTTTTTTCCTCATTCCATTTCTCTGCCTCCTCTCTCTCCCCTCCTCTATCTCTCCCGCCTTTTGCTGCTGTCCCCAGAAGGAGGCTGGCTTAGCTGTCAAGACAACTGCCGTGAACCTGCGATCGGAAAGACAATATAAGACCAATGTCTCAAATGTTCCTGTCTCCTGTTCAAGATTGCTTAGCTCTAGACCGGCTGATAGGACTGTGCACCGAACCTGGATTTCTCCAGCAGCGGGGCTGCAAATAAGTTTCTATCAGAGACAAACCTGCAGTTTCCTTCTTTGCCACTCTTTTTGCTGTTGTATATGTGTCCTCTTGTTCTGCTCAAGAAAAAAAAAAAAAAAACAAAAAAAAAAACCCACCCCCCCCCAAAATAACAGGATTCCAGTGTCTGTAACTCCAACGGTGTATTCTTCCCCAAAAAGTGGAGACATTCTCACACCATCTAAAAGATGTCAGAAGCTTTTCCACATTTAAAATGTAGCTGAAGGGATAAAGGGATGATCTAATGCAGTATCTACCATTTCAAGTGCTTTGGTGTCTTTTTCCATATCACAACTACAAGATTTTAAATAGAGTTACTACAGTGGGACATGTCACCAATGTCCTGTCTTTAACTGATTTGGAATTGGAATTTCATGTTATAAGCAATGTTTTCACTGGGGCCCGAAACGCTGTGTCTGAATGTTGCTGCCAGATGCTGCACACCACTGCTTAGCAGTAACATTTAGAGTTGTTGGAGGGGTAGTTACTTAGAACAGAAATAATGGTAAAGACTGTGGAGTAACTCTGTATTTTAGTAAAATGGTTTGAAGGAATAAAATAATAGGACATTACATTGGAAAATTACATGAGAGTGAAGAATTAAAAAAGAAAAATCCCCCAAGAAGGGTGGTAATCCATTACAAACTTGGACAGGGATGTTACCTCCAAAAACTATGGGGAAGATATAGAAGAGTGAATATCATGTGATTATCGGAAACTATAAACTCTCATCTGGACTACTGCATCCAGCTCTGAAGCCCCCAATACAAGAAGGACATGAGCCTGTTGGAACAGGTCCAGAGGAGAGCCATAAAGGTCGGCAGAGGGCTGGAACACCTCTCCTATGAGGACAGGCTGAATGAGTTGGGGCTGTTCAGCCTGGAGAAAAGGCAGCTCTGGGGAGACCTTATAGCAGCCTCCCAGTATCTGAAAGGGACCCTACAAGAAAGCTGAGGAGGTACTTTCTACAAGGACTGGTAGTGATAGGATGAGGGGTAATGGCTTCAAACTGGAATAAGGTAGCTTTAGATCAGAAAATAGAAAGATATACTTCACCATGAGTGTGGTGAGATGCTGGAACAGGTTGCCCAGGGAAGCTGTGGATGCTCCATCACTGGATGTGTTCAAGACCAAGTTGGATGGGGCCTTGCACAAGCTGGTCTAGTGGGAGGTGTCCCTGACGATGGCAGGGAGGTTGGAACAAGATGATCTTTAAGGTCCCTTCCAACCCAAACCATTCTAAGATTCCATCATAATTTTTCAGATACAGACTGGAAAATACCACTGGGAAGTGATAGGACTTAAATGTTCTTGAACTTTACAGAAATTTGATTTCTCAAGCAAGCAGGGAGTGAGTCCATGAAAGAGGATGCTATTTTAGGCCTGGTATTAATAAGCGACAAGGACCTTGTAGTACTGAAAATAATGTTGAACTGAGTGATCATGGACTAATCCAGTTTATGTTGAAATGCAAGAGGGACAAATGCAGATTTTTGTCTAAGGTTTGGAATCACAGAACAGCAAACTAGGAGAAATGGAGGAAATCTGTGAGGTTGACAGGATAGGGGAACCCAAAGATTATTCTTGCACAGCGATACTGAAAGAAGTTGTCAAAGGAAATTACAGTTGCC
Source organism: Ceryle rudis (assembly GCA_033439905.1). Classification (NCBI taxonomy): domain Eukaryota; kingdom Metazoa; phylum Chordata; class Aves; order Coraciiformes; family Cerylidae; genus Ceryle; species Ceryle rudis. Next base: position 74,570 of record JAAGNO010028273.1, on the reverse strand, counting down.
AAAGCAAGGATTTGTTCAAGGTTAGAAGTTGTATCCTGTGCCTAAAACACTCCACAGTGAAAGGAGGAAGGTGGTGATGCTGGTAGCTTTAGGCCTGCTTGTCTGACCTTACTATGTGGTGAGATCCTCCATGAGAAAATGACTGTGAGCTGCCAGTGGGGCTAGCTGTGGAAAAAGGCTTATGTGAGTCTATGATGCACAAAGCAGGGTAATTTTAGTAGAGAGAGGGAAGTATTACTATGAGTTTACTAAAGACCCTTGTTTGGAAAATGATGTCCAGTTCTGGTGACTTACAATCAGGTTACTTACTCAGGTTGCCAGAGGTGCAGAAGAGGAATACTGGGGTGATGGGGAAGAAGAGACCCCCTTGAACAGGAGCTGCAAGCAAGCAAGCTTGGCTTCCTTAACTAGCCAGATGAAGACAAAACACCATGATTATTCACTGTAAATACATTCAAACAATAAATATCAAGGAAGGAGAACTATTTAAAGAATTATACTAGCACAAGGGTGTATGGTTATAAATTGTCCATGAGGACATTTAGACTGGAAAGCTTTCTAACCTTTCCAGGAGCAAACAAACAGTACTCTAGGCACAAGCACCTAAATTATTTCATATCAGGACATGATACTTCCATGTCTTCAAGGGAGATTTAAAGGGGACGGAGCTGCTGACCTTTGGCATTGTACTTCAACCATTCCCAAGCTTCAGGGCTTCTTGTGGTCTTCTGTGCCATGTGCATTTGGCTTGTGAGGGTTTTTTCAACTGTCTCTGAAGCACTGGAAATTAGTCAGAGGCAGGATGTAGAAAGGACACTGGTGACATTAAATCATCAGGTGGTTTGTGGTGCATCTCGCTCACAGGCATACAGTTGAATTGATTGCCAGATTTGGGTCACAACAGAACCTCTTCCCTCAGGTGAGCCTGGCAAAGGACTGGTTTGCCTTTTTTCCCCCTGCCACTTTCTCAGAATCTTGTGGGAGATTTATTTGATAAATGCCTTGTTGCAGGAGCACTGGTTATAGTCTTCTGTGATATTGTGCTTGAGAGGTTTGGTCTTTTACTGCAGCTTTAAAATTTATTACCTGATACTGAAAAGTGGTTTGTGACCCCCAATGAGTGGGGGCTTCAGGAACAATATTCTCTGAGACCTCATAAAGAAAACAGCCATTGTGTAATTGTAGAGAGGGATTATTTCCAATCCTGTCTTTCCAGAAGTGGCATCAACAGGTTATTTTTTAATGCTGGAAGTAAACCTGAAAGAGGAGGAGAGAGAGAGAGAGGGCAGCGAACCATTGTTTCTTGTGTGAATTGGCTTATTGCAATTAACAGTCATTCACCTGAACATTTGTAATTGGTAATGATACAGTACATCCTTATTAGCCCTGCTGTCTCTGGTGCAGTTTGGCACTGCTGCTGTATATAAAGCTAACTCTAAGTGTTGTGATTTGTGTGCATTGTGTGTGCCCTATCCACAGTTTCTGCAGAAGGTGGTTATGTATCATTCCTAACTGATACCCTATTGTGGACCTGAGCAAGACTTAGCAGGATCCAATTTCTGCAGTTCTGGCACAGAGGCAGCTTCTTGACTTGCAGCTTCTCATCCTATGCTTTGGATTGAAGATGCTTATTAACAGAATAATAAAATCTTTATATTCCTTTTTATTGCTGAAGCACAACCTAAGAGGACCGGTGTCGTAGGAATACACATTCATTTATTGCATGCTATACATGAGATAAAGATTTCCTGGGATTTATTTCAGCTGCTACTAAGCAGTGATGGCATAGCCCACTTGCTTAAGGAAAAAAGGATTTCCCCTGCCCAGGTGAAGATTTTCTACTTTAAACTCCTAGAAAGTGACAGCTTTCTAAAAGACAAGCATTTGAGGTGAAACATTCCCCAAGTCTTACAGAAGTTAGTTATATGTGCCTTTATGATTATACTGTGTGACATTCTTCCTTTCATTCAAGCTAATTGTAATTCCCGAGTCAGGTTATAGATCTGCTTCACAGTTGACAAGAAATATTAGTATGGCATGTCATAACTGCATCTCAGTAATCTCAGGGTCTTCTTACTCTCTTTTTGAGACTATTAAAAGAATATTGATGTCCCCAGGCTCCCCTTCCATCAAGACTGCCATCATGCCCGTGCCAAATTGACTTTGGAGTCAAACAACATTTCTGAGTGCATGTCACTGGATTTCCAAAGAGGCCTGTAAAGTGGTTCACATGAACTCAAAGCTGTACCTGGAAAAAGAGACAACATACAGTTCTGCAGCAGGGAGTTACTAGAGCACAACAATGCTTCAGCTGTGCGTCTGTCTCTCAGTATGGCTCCAAAACCAGAGCTGTAATGGCAAGAGTGCAAACTCAACAAGACCAGCTCTCTGCCATATGGAGATTTCCCTGTGACAGCTGAATCTGAATCTGAATATAACTGTTAAAAGCATCTTAAAGGCTGCTTTGTGCCTTTTGAGCAGTACAAAGCAGCTTTACCAGGAACAAGGATTTGGTCCAAAAGTTTTCCCCAGACATTAAACATCAGTTACTGTACTCGTTTGTAACTAACAACTGCAAGGATTCTGTTGAATATCTGTCAGAATAAAAGGATGACATGAATATAACAACTGTATTGATTTATGCAGATACCCTGATTTTCTGGATCATACATCTGTTTTTGAAAATATCCTTAACATCTTTTCTCCATCAAGATTCTCAAAATCTAATCATATAAGAGGAAAAAACCTTACCTGGTATTGACAGAAGGACCAGATGAGTATACTTTCAATGCTGAGAATTGTTCATTACTGTAGAAATTATTATTGGCTCTTCACAGTAATCAATAATAGCTGTTTCTTCAGGGTGACAGAACTACTTTTACTTTCACCTTTTCTGCATGTAGTCATGGGAACACAAACCAGCCCGTGAGAATCAGACTTAGAAACAATCTGAGCATTAGAGGTGCCTGGGAGGTGGCCACTGAGTCTCATCACTTTCCTGGCTTCCAGCTTAGCTGTGTGCCTTACTTACTTCCAGTACTATCAGAGCATCAGAACAGACTTCTTTCCAGTTGTGCCAGCTGAGGGGCTGTTATTTCCCCCATTTATTGACACTGCTTTAGCAAGTTCTAAAGAGAGCTTTCAGAGTATTCTTGAAGGTTGTTTGGGCCTCTGGGTGTTCTTTTGTTACAAGTAAACTGTCTGCAAAAGATGCATTTCCAAACCCTGAAATACTCTGTTCTGACTTCACATGTAGCCTGACCCACGTAGACCCACCAGGCTTCAGTTACCATGAGATGGAACCTCTGTGTTTGCTACACAGTAATGTCAGCAGATTCCTGGAGAGAATCCAGTCAGGAGCAATCATCATCTAAAGAGCTGTTGTTCTAGAAGCCTAGAGGAAAACAACACTTCTCTTGTCACCAAGAGCTATGGCTGATAAAGCTAACCCTGATTCCCTTTGTTAAATTGCATGGATCTTGCCCTGCATTTATAACAGAGATGCTGTGAAGGAGGTAAAATTCCAGATCTAGTTCTTTCAGACACAGTTTGGGTACTTCCTTCATGGCATTAAAAATTTCCCACCAGCCTTTGCCTTAACATATATCCAGCCCTCTACTGAATCCACAAGTGTTGGATCCAAGGCATACACGCACCTGTATGATGGTATAATGTTCTGTCTCTCAGGCTTTTATCATACAGCTTGTAGTACCTTGTTGGTCTGCCTCTTATTACTCAACATTTTTTTCCACCGTTCTTAGCAATTTTCTCCCCTTGTATAGTAATTGGTAACTCAGATTTACAGTTTCCCAGATACCATTCATTCTGCCTTATGCATAAAATGTGGTAACTGTAGAGAAAAAATAATTACCCATTTCTTTGTCTGAAGATACCTCTTAATAGATTCTACTTATCCACCTGAGCCTTTAGAGTTAGGAGAGGAAAGATCATCAGCATATTCATTGACTGGTATTTGGAGTAATTTCACTTTCACCTATAATTTTATATCAAAGGATCTGGGGAAGTTTCTGCCCTGTGCATATGAAGAAAGTGACAAAAATTGCTCCAAGTGTTATCAGGATGAGAGTAGCTGTCTTGGGATGCAAACAAGTGACTGTGGTAGCCCTCCCCACGTATTTCACAGGTGAGAGCCAAGAGCAGGTATCTAGTTTAAATGTATCTTCAGGGAAGCACGGTTATATTCAAATATTTTCCTTGCTGAGTTTCAGTATTATCCGTACCAAATATAGTCAGTTTTCAAGTAAAAAAATAAAATCTAAATGCTCTCAGGACAATTTCAGCTTAGCCCCTAAGAATCAAGCTTCCCTTCTCCCCTCTCACCAGTTATGATGAATGCTCTGCAAGCAACATTACACCCTAATCAGCATTTGCATAATCTTTACTATCTCCGTGATTACAGTACGAGGGGGTTATATATAAGCTAGACAGTAATTAAAGAGACCTCAAAAAAAACCCAGCTCCAGCAATTAGCATAAAGAAGTAATGACTCAGGAGCACATAGACTGGTGAGAAAAGCTAAGAAGGAAAAACGTGAGCTGGCTATCCAGGGTAAGGCTTCCAGTGGACCTGAGAGGTGTAGGATGGCAGAACTGCTACTGCAGGGACAAGGAGGGAGGAGACCAACCGGTCTGAAGAAGGCCAGTGCCAGTCAGCTGCCAAATAGTTGTAATGAGCTGTGGATTTTTCGTATGGCGTTTGGAAGAAAGCTACCCTGGTATGGTAACTACCTTGAGTTTCTTAATCATTCAGGACTATGCAGACTTCTGGTGCAGACTCACACCAAGGCCCAAGCAACAAGATACTTGCTGGACATTGGATCATCAAATATTGGATATAGTTTTCAACTATCCACTGTAGAGGCTGCTGCTTTGATACTGGGGGGATAACAGGCAAGTTCTGTTGGCACCAATCCATACGAGAGCCGTGTCCATTGGAGAAGACCTTCCTGCTCTTCCAGAGGCTGAAAGAACTTTGTGTCAGCAGGGAAATATTACCTCAGATCCTGCAAACGTCTGAGCTAGAAGTATTAGGAAAATTCTTTTGGAGCCTTCAGATAATTGGAAAGGAGTATGCCTGACAAAAGCGGCTTGAAGATTTTCCACAAGAAATGAGTGAGCTACTGCTGTCGGCAGTGGTCATCTGCAGTAGCCATGGGATGATGTATCATTCACTGTCATCTCACTGCAGTAAAATAACGAAGGGTCTAACAATTTGCTGTAGCAAAAATGACAAAAAAAAGAGCTCTTGACACTCAAGAGAGATGCTTAGGCTGCAACTCCATTAAGAACTCATGGAGTGGTGAAAGATGCATGGAGAGATCATTTGGTCAACTTACAGCACACACCCAGTAATCTGCTGCCAGTGTGGAAAACAAGGACTACTTGCAATGCAAGAAGAGATGAAGAGATGTGCATGTATTTGTTCATAAAGCCAGATAATAATAGAAGAGAACCTGTTGTCAAACTGCAGGCAGTCACAGACACTCTTGTAATTTTAGCAGATGTAGCCAAAGCAGCCCCAGGATATTCTGAGTGCAAACGTCTCACTTTGACAATAGCAGACAAAGGTCACCACTGGGTTTGAGCACAAGGAGCCACCATGTCCAGCCTCGAATGGAATAGCTGAATTCTCAAGATCCCTAAGAAGATGGGACAATGGGACTTCACCATTCAGTAGGTCACGTCACAGCGGTTCCCAGGTTCTTCACTTTTTCATTCTTCCTAGATCATATCCCAGAGAGATAAGAGCCCATATTTGACCCTGTATCACTTTCCTGAGCTCAGTCTTCAGTCTCTGCTCTAGCCATTGAGAAAGGTGCTTCCACGTCCTGAATTAAAGTGCTCCCCTGCTGCAGACACATCTGAGGTGAAATGCACAAAATCTTATATCATTTTTGTACTGACTAAATGTTGCAAAAAGCTAAATTCTTCTTTGGCCTCGGTCTTATCTGAGGTATGCTAATTTGTCTTTCTGCAATTGCTGTAGAATTAAACAAATGTAATTCAGAGCGGAAGGAGGCCCCAAACCTCTCTTGGGCTAGTTGAGATAATAGATAGTCATGAAACCAAAACCCAGTATCCCTCCTTCCTCCAGTTTCCCTGAGATAGCAGGAAACATTCTGATCTTAGCTCCAAAGTGGAAAGCTGTGGTATTTGCAGTAACTTTCCTGGAGTTATTCCCAATCCGTACTGTGGTAACGGACTGTCAACACAGTTGAGATCAGATTTTTTTTTTTCCTGGGCCTCCCATTTCAGTGGTTGTGGAGAGAAGGTGGCAATCTGCATCTTTCTCTGGAAAAGGAGACGTTATTTCTAATGGTTTTTCTGTGAAGTACAGCTTTGCATCTTTTATATACTTCAGGAAGTTCTTTATTTGCAAGAAGTTCATATCTAAAATTCAGACATCTTTGAGGAGCTACAAATTGCCAATTCTCACAGTTTTTATTGTGAGTTTTGTGATATTTGAGGGGTTTTCCTCAAAGTACCAGCTCTTAGAGTGATGTGATTATGCAAGAAACTCTCATTTTTCTTTCATTTAAAAAAAAAGGCAGTAATTTTCTTGCTCTCATGGTCATAGATAGAAAGCTTAAAAATATAACCTGAGCACAATGGAAAGGCCGAGGAATCAGAAGGCAAAACAAAATTATTTGAACATATATTCCCTCCTAAACATTGTAATTAGATGTCCAAGTCATAATATCTTTTTGTTAAAGATCTGACTCATGATTTTTGAATTATTCAATTTGGCAATACCATACAGATTCACTATGTTTTTGGATAAAACTCTTCATCATGCTAAATCACAGAAGCACAGAATCAAGAACCACAGAATGTCTTTGGTTGGAAGAGACCTTCAAGATCATCAAGTCCAACCTTTGACCCAACACTGCAAGCTCACCACTAAAACCGTGTCCCTGAGCAGTCCACATGCCATTTAAATGCCTCCAGGGATTGCGACTCCACTACTGCCCTGGGCAGACCATTCCAATGTTTGATAACCCTTTCAGTGAAGAAATGTTTCCTAATATCCAGCCTAAACCTCCCCTGGTGCAGCTTGCATCCATTCCCTCTGGTCCTGTCACACATCACCAGGGATAAGAGGCTGTCACCCTCCTCGCTCCAACCTCCTTTCAGTAGCTGTAGAGAGCGATAAGGTCTCCCCTCAGCCTCCTCTTCTTCAGACTAAACAATCCCAGCTCCCACAGCTACTCCTCACAGGACTTGTGCTCTGGGCCCTTCATGAGCCTCATTGCCCTTTTCTGGACACACTCCAGCACTTCTATGTCCTTACAGTGAGGGGCCCAGCACTGAAAGCAATATTCAAGGTGTGGCCTCACCAGTGCCAAGCACAGGGGGATGATCACCTCCCTATTCCTGCTGGCCACAGTGTTTCTAATACAAGCCAGGATGCCATTGGCTTTCCTGGCCACCTGCACACACTGCTGACTCATAGTTGACTATTGATCGATACCCCCAGGTCCTTTTCCAGCTTGCATCTCTCCAACCACACATCCCCAAGTCTGTAGCTTGCCATGGGGTTGTTTTGACCCGAGGGCAGGACCCGGCTAAAACAAGCCAAGAGTAAGTTCATTATAAACACTTACACGTATTGTCTATTCTTAGCTTTTTTAAAAAAATCACCTGCTCTTTAGAAAAACTCTGTAGCAAAACAAAGACTACAGCTTTCATCCAGCCAAGCCCCGGTGTACCACAAGTATAAAAGGCACAACAGAAGATAATAAAATTTGAAATAGATGAGACTTATTTCTTTAATGTATATCTTTTCTCATACCCACTGGACCACAGTCTGTTCTGGGTTACACTAGAGTAAACCCAGAGTAAATCCAGTGAAATAATCTGACTTTATTAGTCACAGCTAATATATTTTACAGTGAATTGATATCAGTTCTGCTAAGTGTATTTGTCATTCCATTTCTAGTTCCAAAGTTTATATCCAAACCTAGTAAGAACAATGTGACAGGGGAATTGAGGAAGTACTAAAATTAAGCCTCTGTGTGCAGCTTCAGGTTGACTGATATCCCTTCTGCCCTGCTTCTGAAGCCTTCAATGATGCAATCACATTTTTCCACAGGATCTGCTACCTTTCTGAGTAATAAATCACTCTGTTGGGGTTTAGATGTGAAGTGTGCAGCAACAGAGACTCCTGCATTCCAGATCTCCTTTTCACTTTAACCTTAAAGTGGTGCTTGAAGCTACACAAACCAAGTCCTATGGAAAGCAGGTGAAAATGGGGTATTTGTACACTCAGCTGGTAACGAATCCGAGATTGCAAAGAGAGTTTACCATGCTGTGCTTCAAACCCCTGGAGTGAGAAGGGAAAAGCACGTGGCCTGCAAAAGAAAAATGAACCAGGAGACTTGCAGTCTTCTGATCTATAATCGGAGGGTGTTATCCACTGTGCTACTAGCATGCTGTTGGCAAGCTCTTTGCTTAGACAGATGCACCCTGTAATCAAAGGTGAATGATGGATGATGAAATGGATTTCTAAAACCCCACCTAACTTTTCCCAGAAATAACAGTAAAATGAAACCTTCCCCATGCTGATATGAAGATTAATTGAATGTGTGTGAAGCCCTCAAGAGCAGCAGTGCTAAGCACCAGAGAAAATTTTAGGACTACCTAAATATTTGAGCTACTGTATCACTGACAATAGTTAAAGGTAGAACTCTTACCTGGTAAGTCTCAAATCCTCCAAAGCCAAGAGCACCTATCCCTCAAACTCTCTTTTAAAATCCTGTTTACTGATAAAAGAATCATCCAGGTGGAATTCAAAGGGCAGAAAAGAAGGATGTATCAGAGGAAAACAAATATATGGCATCCTTACTTGGTAGGAAACAGATGGCTTTTAAAACAATTCTGAATAACATGCAATAAAAGATATATAGGACCACACATTAAATACTGCAGATAAAACAAAATGACTAAAGAATCCTCTGTGTAGTGCAGAAATTCAAATCCTTTGGAAAAAAAATAGTATCCCACAAAGGACTGCATCATAATGCAGTCTTTATTCTGTCATTCTTCTGATTCATCTGAATTTCTGAATCACCTGAAATTCAACCTGTCATTTGTACGTGTGCATTTCTAGTTTGGGGTGAGGGAAAGGACAGTGAAGACTTTTTTTTTTTTTTAAATGTATCATCTGGAATCATTCTTGTTCTCATGCTTAGAAAGAGGAGACTCTTTAGATCCACTCCACAGACTTCTACCACTCGACCTAGTGGAATACCTGACCATGATACTACAAAGCCATGTACTCTGGAGGGGAGAGCACCTGTCCCGCCATCACAGCTTCACTGCTGTTCATTGCCAGCAGAACAGGGTGGCTCAGCATCCTGCTTGCCTTTCCATGCATTGACAGGGGGGAATTGCACATCTTGATGGGCAGTCCCCTAAAATGGACCTTTCTGCTCCTCACTCTTTTCCACATCCCCGCTCCCTCTCATGCTGTTTGCTTTTCCCCTTGATTTGCATTCACTCTCCGTTGCTCAGGGATCCCATCCTCAATTCCAGTCTCTCTGATGGCTTCACTATAACCTCCATCTCCGGATTTTCCAGCCAAGTACTGTTTTTCTACGCTGTCAGCATCTTCACACCAAGGACCACTCCTCTTTTAATCACATTAATTCTTGTTTCTCCTCCTTATTTCTTATACAGTTTCCCTTTTCCTTTCTCTCCCTCTCACCTCTAGGCCTGTGCCCCACACCAGGGTACCACTGTGAAACCTTTGCCAAAAAAAAAACCCACCCCAAAGGCATGGTATTGAAGACTGTTATGCTGCAATCCAAGCTCTTGCTGGTGCTTGAAGACTTCAAGAGCCATATAACACAAAGTATTGAAACACCGTAAAAATAGATGCAGAAGTGAGTGTCAGTACATGTGTCTGTAATTCAGGTTTACAATTTCAGTAGTCCATCATGCAGTACATTTCACAGAACATGCACATTTTTCAATAGTTACAGGAGGGCCCAGAAAGCCTGAAAGCTGTCTAGAACTGCAGGGTCCGAGAATCAAGAACTTTAACTTGTGCTCCAATCTGCTTAAGAGCTTGAATGAAAGGGGCTAATTAGGCTTGACACCCTCTTTCCTGCAAGGCTAGACTTGATTTTGCAACCCAAATGGAATGGGAGGAGTAGTCTGGTGAGGATATTTATTGAATGTGAAGTAAATGCAGAGACTCAGTCCATCCTACACCCTTAAAATTTTTTTTGTGGAAAAAAAAAAAAATCACAAAATCCCTAAATTTCTCATGGCATAGTCAGGGACCTTTCATCATTGAAGAAGGTCAAGAAAAACAGGTTTCAAAATCTAAAATTTGCCTAATTTCTGAAGAAAGAAAAACAAACCCACGGATGATTTTACCATGAAGCAGTAAGAAGAGATACACTTACAAGTAAAAGAGTCAGAGTAAATACAACATATCCCGAAGCCTTCAAAGTGATAGCAATAACACAGCTAATATACCAGTGTCAAATTTTTATGTCCTTGGTGTATTCCAGTAATAAGACTGATTTTTGTCTCTAAGCTTATATGTCTCTTTTCCCATAGTTCAGAGAAACCCTGCTGTCTGGAATAAAGTTTTGAGGGGACAAAGACAGAACAAGACTAGGCATGACTTGCTAAATTATTAGGGGTGGACTGGGAGCTGAAACTCAGAAATAGGTGCTGTAATATTTGGAACAGAGTTATTCTCCCTCCTTCTCCTCCCTCAAGAATCTCTAATTATTTCATGCAGCAGAGAAAAGCTTCAAAAGGTCTGCAGGGTCTTCTCTTCCAGCATAGTTCCAGCTATGCCTGGATGCTCTACTGATAGACAGGAAGTGAATGGATCTCTTTGTGAAGTGCTCTAACCCCTGCCTCTTGTGTCATCTCCAGCAGCTGACACGGAAAAAAAAAACCAAAACAAAAAATAAAACAACCAAAACCAACATCAGACTAGAACAATAAGGCAAAGTTTCAGACATATAGCTCCAGTTTGAATTCTGAAAGGAGGAAGGCACTGCCTGGTGGCGTGCAGTAAGATGTCTATGCCATGGAAAGGGACAGATTCAAAGCTTTGGTCAGATGGCCTCTTGCAAATGTAACTGTGGCAGTGTGAGGAATTAGCTCCTTGTCATTCCGCTGCAATTCCTGAGCTGAAAATTGTTGCTTTCCCTTAGCAGGGCTGGCAGACTTGCCAGTGCAAAAAACAATTGGTCAGATATTGCACTGACATGGATAAGGAGCACTCAGGTGAACTTTTCTCCTGTGACAGTGGTGACCTCGGGCAGAGACATGATGAATTCAAACAGCTAAAAGGATGATCATGTCTTAATTGCTGCAGCCTCTTCTGAAGTGATACTGTATATCCAAGGGTGTGTGTCCTCTCTTCAGTGCCTGATTTGTACTATTTTCAGTAACTGGTGTTTCAGCACAGTGGGTTTTATGGATCCCCTTCTGATATTACCTTACCATCTCCATGCACTGGGGAGACAAGGGGTCCACCACAGATCTGCAGATACTGCTGTGGCTGGTGCGTAGCTGTGTTCTGATTACCCTGTCAGTAGGGCAATCCTCCCATCTCAGCAAATAAAAGCACTAACAATTCAAAGGCATTAACAAAAGATAGGAAAGAGGCCACAAGGAATTTTTTCCCATATCAATTTTCCACAGTGTTAGTCAAGCTTAGCCAAGAGTTGCTTGATGCAAAAGAGAGTATCCTTTAGCTAAAAATTGTTGCTTCTCTTATGTGACGGTCCAAATAATAACTTTAAATGTACCTTTAGCAAAATAAAACCAATAGCAGCAGAAAGGCAGGGAGATGCCAGCTGGTGCCTGCCCAGTCCTCAGGATCCTCAGCCATGCACAAAGCCAGCAGGCTGCCTTTTGAACCTTGAACAATTTTACTATCGACTGACTTTGGTTTTGCCCTGTCTCCTTGCCTCCCTCCCTCATCATCACTATGGTGACTACTGTATCACAGCCTGTCTCAGCCTTTGAAACTGTCTCTCTCTCTCTCCCTTATTCATCCTTTCTCCTCTAGCATCCCTTTTTCTTTTGACCCAATGCTGCCCTTTAAATGATAGGATCAGCTCTGGACTGTGGCTGAAGTCATCCCAGCTGTTCAGCTTGTCCCTGCTGCGTGCTTGTCTCATTGCTCATCAATCATCTCCTGAACTACTTTGGTTTGCCAAGCAACATTTTAAGGCAAACTGAAATAAGCAACAGTTCACCTTGAAACACACGCTCCCACTGTGGCAGCCAAAGAGCTGACTGACAAGCAGCTGTACAAGAAAAAGGAGGGGAACAAATGTCCTAAGGTAAACTTTCCCTTCTCTTAAAATTGTCTCCACGATAAATACAGGTAATGAACGCTCATCCATCTTACTCTTATTGATTTAATCTTGTGTCAAACCTACCATTTCACATATTCTGGAAGAGATCCTGCTTTCCTCCGTGTGTCACCTAGCATCACCTAGCACAGCAACTGATAGGAGCAGAGTTCAGGGATGATAACGAGCTGTGTTGTTTCTGATGCAAGACACAGGCCCAGAGGCTCGGAGGTGTTAACTCAACTTCAACTTGGTAAATGAAGTCCGAGGCTTCAGACAGAGCATCTCAGCACTGCATATCCTACTTAATGTATTGAAAAGGAGAGAAAATATCAAAACCATCAGATATGCAAAGGATCAAGTAAGGCTGTTACTTTTAACACTCCTTATTCTCTTGCCCATTAGCTTTTATCCTAATTTTCTATAGAAATAAGGTTTATGGGATCAGATGGGCAATGCACATTTTTTCCTCCCCATTGTCTTTCCCACATTAGCCAATCTCAATGGAATTTATTACAGAAAGTAAAGTTCTTCAGAGTTAATTAAATTCTCACAGGATTTATAAAAAACAGTGGTTAGGAAGCAGAGAGCATGGTTTGGATATCCCCAAGTTGACCTCAGATGATTTTTCACCTATCACTCAATTTCTAGAATATCACTTGGCTTTAAAGCACGTGGGGCGGGGGGAATGTTGTAAGGGAAAAGAAAAAGGAAGCATAGTGCTTTGGTGAGTACACACAGTGCCTCATCTCACGCTATATGCAACAGCCACTGCGGTGCCGCTGTGGTAAAGGCCACACACAGGAGCCCTCCTGGCCGCGCTCGGATAGCATGCCAAGGGCAGGCAGTAAAGGGAAGATGACAGGCTACTGCAACACCCAAAAGAGTGTGAATAAAACAGGAAACCTCATATAGCTGTGCAACTGTGGTCACATCACTTGGACCGACAAACCTCTCCTGAGCAGCAGGGCTTATGGTCCAGACAAGGGCTAAGCAAATCCTAGTTTAAAGGTCTGAAATCTGATTTTAAATGAGCTGTAAAAGGATATTGGACTTTAGGGATATGTCATCCAGAAAATATCTAAATATAGCTTTACATGAAATGAACATGGGGTCCTGACAATGACTGCCACGAATGTGCGACCTTAGGATAAGGATGAAAAATTAATCAATTAAAAATGCATAATAGGAGATAGCAGCCACTGAGGAAGTGCACTGCACAGTGGGAAGGGCAGACTGAGTACCAGAGAGGAATAGCTGTAGCTCAGGTTTTCTACCTTTAGTTGCTGTGCCATATGGGCTCTGGTACTGGTGTTACAGCTACTGTCCCACACCCTTAGTGAGAACTGTAATCCCTGGAGTGCAATGGCAGACAGCAGGGAGAGGAGACTCCCTAGATGAATTATGGCCAGTGGAGAAATAGTTAACAGTGGAGGAGGACAGCTGATGGGTCTCATCTCTGGAGCACTGCTAGTTCTGGAGGGTCTGTTGTGGTTAATTGGGATGTGAGACACCTTGGGAGATCACTGATTGTGGGGGAGTCCTGGTGTACTGGGAGCTGTTACTGCTTAACCACAGCCCTCCTGTTATTTACAGTTACACCAGCAGCTCACACAGCCCTGCAAAGAGACGAACAGTCACGTCAGGAGAAGAGATGGGTTAAAAAGGAAGAGGAAATTACAAGACAATCTCAAGAGAAACCTGGAGCAGCAGAAAACCACAGCTGTAACGTGCAGGGAAGACAGAAAGGAGGAGGAATGCCAGCCAGCTAAAGCTGTAAGGAGGCGATGGAGGCAGAGTGGCTGGAGAACATGGAAGTTGCAGAGCACAATGTCATTTATGCTTTATGCAGAGGTAACAGTAGATTTGAGTATAATTAACTTAAAAGTCAATACTGTCCTTTACGTGATAGGAACATAGATCTGCAGAGAAACAGGCTTCATTATTTTTCCTGATTACAGAATGACCTACTATCAGGGAAAGCCACTCATGGGCTGGCTCTTGTAAGGTACTGGAGGTGACAACAACTGTCCATTTTGGCAAGAAAGAGAAAAGGTTATTTTAAATGGGCCCGGGCAGATGTTCTTTTCTTTTGTTCCTGCAGAGGAAAAGAAGACAAGAGCACACAAACAGAGAGCGAGGGGGAAGAGCCACAGAGACAGAAAACACAGCAGCTGTTGTGGTGCTGACTCGTCCTCTGCATCTCATTGTGAAAGAAAGGGCACAGCGCACGCTCTTATCATTTCCTCTGAGGTGATTTGTACCAGAATTCAACTGTTCAGGGCACTGCTCAGCCTTTCTGAGCACCCTTTCTGTACTCTTACAAAAATGTAATCTTCGCTGCCCAATCCAGACTTTGAAATAGTGTCACAGGCAGACGGAGAAGAGAAAATGAGGAGAAGGAAGAAAGAAAATAGTGAGTAGAAGTCCAGCTGGGTGGAAATGAAGATTTCAGCCAGAACCTTCAATTTCCCTGACTACATAGTTTTTCCGAGATCAAGTGAAAGACACCCATCTTAGTAATTTAGTGGTTTCTGGCATTCAAGAAAAGCCTGGGCAAGGCAGCCCTAATGGTTAAAAACTTCCCCAGAAATCTGTCCTCCTCACCTAGCACCCACTGCAGACCCCAAATGGGTAGAAACTGCACTTTAGTTTGCCACATGAATTTAACAGAACCCTGAGCTTGTGACAATGGGCCTTTTACTCCAATCAATTCCGTGTCTTTTTAATACTTCCATTACTTTTCTTTTAAAAAAATCTTGTTTGAGGGACTGAGTTCAACCCAGTAACCCCAAATACCTTAAACATGTTGATTTTCCATGCTGCTTTATTAACCCAAAAATCAGTCCTGCCTTAATTTAACATAGTGGCCTGTCACAACTGCCACAGTTCAGGAGCTCCTGTACATTCTCAGCTCTCACCCCCACTGTAGGGATGCCAGGGAGGGCGGGCACAGTGCTGATGGGAATCTGATTGAGCTGTCACACTCTAATCTGTGCAGCGTGCAAGCTCCTAGAGAGTGGTCACCTCCTACAGGACAAGTTCTCCTTGTGCCAAGCCGGGCTACGACAGAGCCCCCATGGCCAGCACTGGGAGGGGAGAGAGCACGGCATGTATCCTGCCTCTGTGCTTTCACAGGGGCTTGGGCAGGGAGCCCTCAGAGTTAATGCTCTGACTGGCACCGCGACCATCCCCAGACACTGTTCTCCCCTGTAAGTGGAAGGATGAGCACCATGCTCAGTGCACAAGCAAAGATCTACCCCTGAAATGTCAGGGAAGGCAGATTGTAGGGCCCCAAGAGAAAAAAGAAGGCTGCTACTTCCAGCTGCCCTGGACAGGAAGCCAGCAGGCAGACCCTCCCTCTGCCAGCATAGCAGCAGCTGCCCCTCTGCAGTGCAGCCCTTCTCTGTGTCCTGCAGCACTGTGGTCCAGGCATTAACACAGGAGAGAAACCGAACCTGCCTCTTCCAGCCCCTGAAGAGCCACGAGGCTGCTCACAAGGCCATTCTGGCTGTGCTGGAGCAGAGCCTTGGCCAGGCACAAGGTGGGACAGGAGAGATGTTGCAGAGCAAGGGGGTCTCCTCACCTTGATTTGCAAGAGAGCACAACTGTTGATACATTGGAGGTGGGCTGGATCCCATCATCTGCCATCCCTGTGGGGAGATGCATCGCACTTTTGGCTTTAGAGCTGGAGTGCCTACACACACACACACACACACACTCACACAAACTTCAGGTATCCAGTGTATTTTAATTTCAAAATCCAAGGTGATGCTTTGGGTTGGGTTTTAGCTACAGAGGGATTTTCAAGATTGTGGTTTTCTACTTACTCATGTATAGATCTGCTCCTTGCTGCCTGTGCGCTCTCCTTGCGCAGTGGGTGTAACAGCACCTGAGAAAGCTCCCACCACCCATGCCTGGTACACATGTTTGTGGCATTTTGTTCATTCTGTCACAGTGTGACAGGCTGAAGGTCCCAGCTACTAATTCCTCTCTCCCTGCATTTGAATGGGGCCAGTCCCACCTGAGCCATGCCAGTAGAAATACTTACTGTAGAAGTACAAATGCGAGGAAAAATAAGTTGTTAAAATATTGACCCTGAAGTACAGAGTGAAGTAAACACTATCCTGAGAAAGCTTCCTCTGCTGCATTTTATTAAACAAAAATAACGTGGAGAAACTGGAGAGCCAACTATTTGCCCGGTGAAGAGATTTGGTTTTTATTCTTCTCTTGCTGCTGCTCCCTTTACTTCCCTGTGAAGGAAAGAGGATAAAAACCCCTTCCTGGGTTGGCAGGAGGGTCCAGGTAAGGGAGCTGATAGCTGAGGGTCCTTTGGGTCTGGTGGGGGAGAAGGGACTGAGGCAAAGAGTCAGGCAGCCTTTCCACATTGTGCAGTGACCCACCTGCATGAAGCCACCTGAACACCCCGCATCTTAAACTCCAAGACATTTTATACTTCTTAACGTTAGGCCAACAAAACTGAAACAGAGCTAAATAGATATTTGTCCCTACTCCCTGTAGACTTTCATGAACTGAATTGGTTAGGTCTTTGCTTTTGCTTTGACACTGTCTTTTTTTTTTTTTTTTTAATAACTCAGGCATTGCTTCAAGAGAAACCTCGGGAGCAGAAGGATTGTTGAAGGTGAGGAACACAGGTAGACAAAGAGCACACTGGCCCAAGAATGAAACCACTAGACCCTGACAAAAATAAATAACTAAACAGAATCTAACCTTACAAAAGAAAAAAAAAAAAATCTATTAAGTATGGAGCCCAAGAATTCATGAATCTTATCTAGAGGCTGAAGTGTACCGATTTCTCTAGATTCTCCCTAAGCCCTGGAGATAACATGTGAGTTTAACTGAAAACACTCACAGAAGGACACCAGTATATTTTAGTCCTCGGGGTCATTTCTTACTCTTCCATAGGAATACCCATTTTAAGTCTCTTTGCTTCTGACCCCACAGGCAGCCCTTAGTCCCATTCCCAGTACTTGGAAGATCTCTTTGAGGAGTGTGATGACAGAAGAAAGGGATTGAAGATGCCTTGAGAGGTCATCTAATCCATCTGGTTATCTAAGTCCATTCAGGAGGATCAGCTCTACCTTACAGATGTAAAAACCTCAGGACTCTCCCAGACCACAAGACATTCAGTTGCTAAGCCAGGGTGAGAAGATTGGAAAGCTTTCTTAGAGGATGACTCCAGCAGAGAAAATCTGTACCCCAAACAAAGCTGCTAGAGACAGACACAGAAAGAATAAGGAGCAAAACCAAACACAGTGAGGCATTTCCTGTAATTTCTCTGCCATTGCAACACATGGAGGATACAGCACCCACGCAAGTTAAGGTAGTTTTCCAGAGCTGCTGCATCCATACTGCATGCTAAATGAACCTTCAGGATCTCACCTCTAAGCTTCTCACCTAGCGCCAGTATTTCTACCAGTCCACCAACAACTGGGGACAGACAGCAGCACAGTGGCTCCTCAAGACCCAATAGATGAGCATGAAATGTGGGCAAAAGGGCAAGCTGTATGAAAGCCTCCAAGCCTGCTCAGAAGTGCATCTGTCACCCCAAAAAGAACAAAAACCAGGCAGCTCTTTGAGAACTTCATTAAGACATTAGGATGCTGACACAAAGGAAGACTCATCTGCAGCTTAACTTTAGAAGGTTACGTTGAAGAAATTATTTAATACTGTGCTGCATTTGGGATGTTCAGGATGTTGAAGTGAGGTTCAGTCCATTCCTTCATTAAATAAGGGGTCATTAAGTTTTCAAACCAGTCGGGCATCAACACAACTTGAGACCTGAAGTAGGCAGCTGGCCTTCCCTTCTCACACATCAGCCAGCCAAACCCAGCTCTTAGCTGCAGTTGTCTAGGTAAAAAGCATGGCAGCTACCTACTTCTTGGTCATCAGCTTAAAATAACAGATTTCAAGACAAAGTCCAGGTGTGATTTTCGCAGCTGCTTTTCAAACTGTACAGCTGCTTCTAGGTCAGCAAAAGCACTTCTTTTTCTCTATCCAAATTATTTATTTCCTAGTTTCTTACCAAATCTTTTTAGCCTTCATATGCAAGACTTGCAAGAGTGATTTTTATTTAGTGACAGATAGAATGAACATCCCCGGGGAGATCTGGGGAGCTCATGCTCCTAAAAACAAAGGCAGACAGGTTTCCGTGGGCCAGTGCTGCCTGAGACCTTGCAAATAATGTCTGGAGAAGCTGAGACACATGCTACAAAGGAGCAGCTTTCCTCCTGGACATGTAGTGTTTCCAAGCAAAGGACATTCTGTTCTCTGCCGCCTCTAAAAACAAAAATGATTCTGTCATCTCCATGTTTGTTTTGCTACATCTGATATTTTTAAATTGTTTATTAAATACAGTGGTGATTTAGTTGAGTGTTTGTAACAGCATGAGATCCATGCCATTGGCTTGAGCCAAGAGCCAGAAGGCACGCAGGAAAACTTCCCCCGATGCACTGCCGCTGCCAGGCCTCCATGGCTTGCAGAAAATCCCTTTCCAATCACCCAGTACTAAACCTCCTTAATGTCATTCCCCCAACAACAACAACTGGGATGTGACTGCTGCGAGAAGTTGTCTCAGCATCTGAACTCATGCACAAAAGACCTCTCTATAATCTCACCATGCTTGCAAAAAATTCTTTTCCAAGCCCTATTGTAACCACAATATAGAAAGAGTTAATGTAAAATTATTCTTTCCTCGCTGCATTTACCAAAATCAAAGGACTCGTGCTGCACTACTGTTACAGTGGAAACTATTATAAGAAAAGCTCGTTAAATTTCATTGCAGAAGTGACCGAACATGAAATGTATATAGTGAAACAATTTCAAGGAAAAAATCTTAAAAGATCCAATTTCAGGAAAATGAAAATGCAGGGGTTTCTGTCTGGAAACCAAAGGGAAGACTGTGCTTATGTAGTTACAGCAGTAAAACAAATACCAGAAAATATGGAAATCAGCCTTGTAATAATGAAATAAAGTCATTGTAAATTAAGTGACTGCTTACACAAAATACACTAAACAAAAGCAATGTTAAAATAACAATATTAGGACGTAAATTCACAGAAGAGAAATTCTAAATTAAGTCAAATATTTGCTTAATGCAATTCTTGTAAAAATGTCACTTTTCCAGAAAGATACCTTATTCCCAGCGTATTTTTTCCTGTGTACCAGGCCATACCATAAATATGAATAAATGACTATTTACACAGTTTAAGTAATGCTCCATATCTCACATTCACAGATATATGTGTGAGACTCAAGCATCCAGCAATATGAACAAGCTACCAGGACTGCATTTCACCATGGCTGTCTCTTTTCCCTTCACCCTCCACGGTCCAAAGTGACTTTCTGCAGGGGAATCGGTGACATTTACACCCCTGTACCACATGCTTTCCCCAAAACCAAAAGCAAATAACAAGCAATGGAAACCCTGCATCTTTCTCTCTGCTGCTTCTCTTCCACACAGAAAAGACAAGCAAATGCCTTACCCCCAGGGTGCAGAGGGATTCGGGATGCGTCTCTCTGCCCCCACTCCCAGGTGCTCCTCATTGCCCACCCACAGCAAAGGTTCACAGCTGAGCTGGGAAGCCACATGGACACCAGTCCCTCGGAGAGGCTTGAGGCCACCCATGGGATTTTCACCATGACAGCACCAGGGGAGACCCTGAAGAGAGAAACAAGTAATAAGGGGTAAACCAAGGACTCCAAACACCCTGGTTTCACTGAAACAAAGTTGAAAAAACATGATGGGTAACATCTCACTCCTGTTGAGGGTTCAGCACCATCATGAGCTATGAACACTAGAAGTACTCAGCCACCACTGTAAATCTGTGCTTGGCTGTTGATGGAGCAGTGCCTGGCAGGTAGGTGAGTGAGCCCGACCTGAACTGGAAAGGGAGCCCAAACCACCACAGGTAAAGGAGCTGGTCTCTAGGAAGCCTGGGCATCAAAGAGATTGCAAAAGGCAGCAAAATGGGGACAGAAGTGATGGGGGAATGCATGCATCAAGTGCCACAGGAATCAAAGCAGGAGGCCAGTGGAAGAATTATGATAGAGGAAAGGATGGGTGAAGTAAAAATTGAGAAAAAGAAGGTGAAACAAACAAAAGTCCTTAGTCCACTTGAGGAGGAAGGTACTGGCCTGGAAGACTCCTGGTTAGACAAAGTCCTCCATTTCCAAATTCCCCATACAGAAATGTGAACAAGAAAAAATTTCCTCCTGCTCCTGATGAAATACACTGGGAGATGCCTTATAACAAAAACTATTGAAGCAAAGTCAGCATTGGCCCAGCAAAAAAATGGGTCTGAACTGGCCATGAATGCATTTAAGGTGGCATGAAGAAGCATGGTTCTGGGGCAGCTAAGAGCAGGAGCTTAATTCAGTATGAAACAGAGCTTGATGCATTCTTTTAGGGGATTTATATAATGCAATCACCTGCAAAGACAGGCAACTTGTTTCAACAGTCCCAAAGACCTCTCACATCTGTTCCCAAATCCCAGCGTGCTTTCTGCACCTTGCTTTTGCCAACCTCTTGTGCTTTCACAGAACCAGCAGCACCATGCTCCAAGAATAAAAGACAAAGGCACAAAACAAATTTGGAAGCTATTAATGTAGTGCCATACACATTTATACTCTTACACAGATAAGACTGACTTTTTTACTTAGGAATACAGGACGCATCAAGGGCCTTAAGAGCACATACAGATCCATCCCAAAATAATGCTTTCTGTATATTTCAGGAATGAGCCTTAACTATACTTAGGATAAGGAATTTGTCTTCATGTGATGAGCCTGACCTCATCATCTACAAAGGGAGAGGTTGTGAGCAAGCAGACACTCCTCTCACCGGCAAGGTCCAAATCACCCGTATATTTCATATATTTAAAGTACTGATCTGGGACCCATTGCCATAGTGTCTGGGTGCCTCACAGTCTGCCTAAAAATAAACAAATATCAGTTACCCAAGTGGGTGACTCATACACAAGCCCCTTCCAGTGTGAGTGAGTTGGCTGATTAATTAACTTGAAGTCTAACAGATGATCCTAATATTATCCTCAAACTACCATCAAACCACTTCAATTAGTATGTGTAAAAGAGCCAAAGTGCACAAAGCTAGTAAACTAATCTCCCTCTTACATTATCTGCTAGAAAGGATTTCTGGTCTCACACTGGCGTCTATCTCTATTGGCCAGAAACACTCACAGGGCTCTTTCCGTCCCACTTTCAGTATATGAGCAGAGGGGCAGGTTTTCGTCATAGCGACAGCAAAAACCGTTCACCAAACCTAGGAACCCAGCATAAGATTCAATCCACCCTTCAGGCACTTGCCACAATGCTCACATAGTCTTGTTGGTGTTTCTGATACCTTAACCTCACCCTCTATCTCCTCCACACTCCTAAAAAATACACAGTCTAATGAGACAATACTACTGAATCCTGACCTTGTGGGAAACATTTTTTAAAATAACAGAAATAGTTCAAAATAAAATTGGTTTTGAATAAGAGGAACCCCTTGGGATCTGATAAGTGGTTTATTTCCTTGAGTTTAGTTTTTTGTTTTTAAAAGCTCTTTGCCTGCATATAGGTATATATGCACACAGGAGAACATGTATCTTTATCTATACACACACACATAAATAGAGATGTATAGGACCATATAGAACTCTTTTGCCAAGCCAGATTCAACCCATGGACAGCTTTGCTGGTAAACACAGGACTTTTACTGCCAGCAACATTAGTTTAGTTATCATTCAAAAATGCAGAAAAAAAGTCCGGGCTTAATTTCCTCAAAAAGCCACCATGCTCTATTGTTCCAAGAAAAATAAAGTTCACCTTCTTCTACAAAAAAAAAAAAAAAAAGAGCAGCTCTTGTGGCATCTCTCTCTGAAGTTTAAATCCCTGTCATACTCAGCATGCTGGTTGCTTTCCGGTCCAAGCAACTCCTCTGGGTTAGAGAGGAAAGGCAGGGGGATCCTGACAGACACTCCTCATCTATAATCAGCAGCTATAATTGCACTTTCCTTTAGCTGTCTCCAGCATTTTCCAGGCTAAACTTCATCGTTCTCATGCAGGGAAAACTCTTTGGAAGTCAATACAGAACTGCTGCTCCAAAGTCAACGAGAATTGACTTTTTCAGCCTATCTGCAGGTGTCGGCCACAGTTGCTTTTTGACATCACTGCATTACACTGGCTCTGTGTGTACAAATGAGTGAAGCTGCTCCCTGGTGATTGACTTGAAAAGACTTATTACTACCAACAGCTGCAGGAACTGTCTTTTTGCTCAAGAGATAAAAATGTGTGTTGTGGAGCCAAAGAACCAGACAGTCAGAGTAAAGCACACTAGAACTGATGAGAAAACTCCTACCAACTTCAGTGGGACCAGGAATTCACCCCTTCTCCTGGTGGCTAATGGGGATGTGCCATCACACCTCTTGGCTTTGTGGCCTCTTTACCACTCGCACCCTGAGGGTCTGCTCTGCAGTCCTGCAGCACACACATACAGAGCAACATCAGCTGTAAGATCAGAGTTGACATCACAAAGTGGTCTCATATCTACATCAATCCTGACGTTTTTCTGTACAGAAATATACACCAGCCAGTGCCATCTAATGAATGAGAAAAACATCTGGTCTCATAACCACTTCTATGAGCTCCACAGAGCTGAACTGAGGTGACTCTTTAGGGCTAAATACATACGTACAATACTTCTCGTGGTGTTGCTACTTGAGTTTTCTGTCAGCATTCCAAAATGCGTGAAAACAAAGATAGTTCAAGTTTTCACCTTACTTTATTGACTATTTCAAAGCAATGCTCACCAGTGCCTACATAATTATCTAAGTGAGATAAGACAATAAACACCTTTCGAGCCACAGGACTGCATCAGTGGCTGAGCAGTGCGTATTACTTGTACTGTGAAAAATACTACTAAAGTAAGTAGGGCTTTGTTCTACATTACCCTTCAAGAGTTTTTGCTTTGTTTTTTTTTTTTGTAAGAGTTATGAAAGTACATACAAACAAATGGAAAAATGTGCTGTAGAGACATACAATGCTCACCACAAAAGCCAGCCCAAAGAAAACAAAATTCCCCAACATTGTTTTGTGTGGGTTTTGTTTCAGGGAAAATAATTAACATGAATAGTGCAAAAAGGCAGTTCTTTGCAAAGAGAGTCTGAGCAAAGGCAAAAAAATCTTCAGGTTGTGGGCTGTTTTTTTCATCCCTTTATTTTAAGATGCTTGTGAATTTCACGGGATATTTTCAAATTGATGTTGGGAAAGTGCTAGAAAATACTGAAAATTTCACATGCTACACCTGACCCTTTTCTCTCCACTGAGTACTTTTCTGGATCTATAATTGCAGTTCCCTTTCAGCTTCCTTCTTGCTCTAGAGAAGAGACGCTCAGAGCTACAAGGGAAACAAAATAGCTGATTTTACATGGAAACATCAGTAAAACTGATTATATAGAGCATATCCTCACATATATCCAGTGAACACACTAGAAAAATCGAGACATTATTTAGAGTAAAAGTAGTGTGGTGCTGAAATTGGTAGCATCCTTTCAGCTTTAGCAAAGGCTGCCAGTTTGCGCTAGGGGTCAGAGCCTTCTTTATCTCTATGTAATGGGGGGTTTCTTATTTAATGAAGGCACATGCACCTCCCTCTGCCACTAAGCTGGGGTTTTTTCTACTTCTGTTAAGGAAAGCAGGAGACAACATAAAAAATTAGAAATCGCCTGTCACAAAAACAAAGGATGGCTTTAAACAGACATGCAAACTACAAGGTTTTTCTGTCCAAAATATGTCATTTGTGCCAATGTACTGTTTGCTGTGACATTACACTGCAGTAAAGTGAATTCTGCCATGAATATTACTAAAGGATAATAGTTTCTATTGTAACTCCCACCTTGGGGCTTGTGTCTGGATTTGTTTTTTGAATGGAGGGGTTTTACCTTATTTTAAAGTACCTATGTAAAAAATACCCTTTGGTGGTTTTGTTTGTTTGTTTTTATTTGGTTTGGTTTTTTAACTATTTTTTCTTTTTGTTTGCTTGTGTTTTGTTTTGGTTTTTTAATTTCAGCATCTGAAATTCATCCCTTTAGCCTGGGTGAAGCCCTATGGTGGGGTAAGAACCCATGCCTAGGTGACTGCCCATACCAGCATCCTCAGAGTGAGCCCTTCCTTTTGGTTCCCTGAGACCACTGGGGAACTGCTCCCTACTTCTCCCTCCCTTTCTTTCTGTTGCCAGAAGCTCAGAGGTGGTGCTTCCATGTAAGTACCTCATCCATTGCTCATCTGCCAAGCAATTTCTACAGGATCCAGAGGACATGGACTCAGCCCTTCACTCCTTTGTATTCTGAAACAGAGAGAGAAACAAGTTATAACATCAGGGCCTGCAAAATTGCACAGCTTATGGAGATCAGACTTTGGTCCAAGAAGCACTTACTGGATGCTACACATTGATGGCTGAACCAAATCAGAAATAGGATCTAAATTCTGTAGAGAGCTCAGGGTCCAGAGAGTTTGGCACATGTTTTTTCATTGTACCAGTGACAGAGGGGCTTGGAACATTCTGTGATCATCTGGGCACAAAGAAAAGACTATCCTACACCACTGCTGCTAGCAACAGCACCATTGGTATCACTCATGGCAGGAGGATGGATTTCAAAAATTCTTTCCTAGCCCTGGTCCCTGTGATTCAGCAGCAACCAGCTGATCCTGCAACACCCATGCCAGCCCTGCAAGCCTCAGAAGCACGTCCACTCCATGCCAGAAGTGCATGTGTCTCACAGAGACACAGTTCACACTGTCCTGCCCCACTCCCGTATTACAGCCCTGAAATACCTGCTGAGCACCATCAGCACCAGTAAAACTGTGTCAGTATCCACACTGGTTTGCAGTGGCAGTGCATAAACTCAGGCTTTGAGCACAATCCTAAGGTATCTCCATATCTTGGCATAAACCGTGTCTCAAGCTCTCACACCCATCCTCCTGACTTGCAAGACGGAAAGTACAGTGTGTCATCAACCCCATCTCTACCAACCTGTCATCATCCAAATTTGACTTCATTAGGGTCCTTCCCCAGACATATCCAGGTTGTTGTTACCTTTCCACTCAATAGACTTACCCACCAAGAAAACTGGCAGGGGCAGGTCCAGTTCTAGGCATGGGTCTCTCTGACACTCGCTGCACTGGGTTTTGGCATAGACAGCCAAGCCAACCCTGATGACCACTGGGGACGTCTTGGTCTTTATCACCTTACTATTCATGCTGCAGGCCATCAGCGCTGATCAGCATCTTCAGGCTACACCAGAGGCTCTCTTGAAAGACTTGTCCATAAGGAACACCTGAAGAGCAGCTGCTCCACTGTTCACTGCCCACCTCCTAACACAGTGCCATGATGAGGTCCAACACAGATGTCAGAGAGGCTGCCCT
The DNA here is from genome assembly GCA_033439905.1 of Ceryle rudis. Lineage (NCBI taxonomy): Eukaryota > Metazoa > Chordata > Aves > Coraciiformes > Cerylidae > Ceryle > Ceryle rudis. Next base: position 48,772 of record JAAGNO010028273.1, on the reverse strand, counting down.
GCCCTTGGGCTTTAAACAAACCCTGAGGCTAAGCTTCACAAAGTCTGCTTGGGATCTTCATACAGTAAACCAAACAAGTGCAATCAATCAATTAAACAAATAATACCACGCACAGCAAAATAAATTAAGCTTGGTTTTCTACAAACAACACCCTAAAGCTGAGGCTGGATTCTTCCAAGATACCAAGGGAAAAAATAAGTTGCTGCCCCTTTCCTGTCCTAGAAGTGATAACAGGTCTACATATTCATGGAAATGAAGGAGATTGATACTTTTAAGGTCCCTGAAATTTTGTCAAATGAGTTTAAAATCAGAGGAAAACAGAATGATAATATGAGCACATAATCATACTTTCACAGTAACCATTTAGCCCAAGTCACACACCCCTTTCCTGCAGCTCCCCATGCCTCTGCAGGAGCTGAGGGCAGGGCAGCAGGACATGTGCTTCCTAGAACTTCTTAGTGTAGGAAGTTCTCAACACTTGCATGCTGAACAAGAGCACAGCACAGCAAAATGTGTGTGTCACGCACCTCAAATGAGATATCTCTAAGTGGGTAAGTAACCATTGTGATTTTTTCCCTGCTAGCGCATTAATATCATAGGGACTGTTCGCAACAGAGACAGGGACTTGCATTCACTGCTACACAAGCAGTAATGTCCAGCAAAGGCTGGGGTGGTCAGATAGAGACAATCAGGGTTCAAACCACTACCATGGGACTTCCTGGAACAAGTCTGACAAAGCCCTTGGTCTCTGTGGCTTAGTCGTTCCAATGAAGATAAACCCCCTCTGTCTTTCCTGTTTGCACTTTTCTGGCTCTCACAGTAAGCAAAGGTTCAAAAAGCATGCAGGGGAGCACCACAAAAGCCTGGGGTTTGTGCCATTTTTTTTTTTTTTTTTTGGTAGCAGAAATACATATAAATTTGCAAGTGGTTTATTCATGTTTTTAGAAGGGTATCTTTTCCTTCCTAAGCATCCCCACCTTCCCCAGCTACCTGTCACATCTCCCAGCAAACACCCTTATGGAAATGCAGTTTATTGCAGCACCCTGTAGCTGGAATATCTCAGACTGGCTCTTGAGAGAGCAAATAATGCCAGCAAAGTCCTTTTCAAGTGATACAACTACATCAGCGCTGGGACATTTGCCAGCACAACTATTTTTTGGCAAGAGAAGGGTAAAAAGCCACTGCTCCGACCAACATAATGAGCTGGCAAAACAGAAGCACAGGCCATTGCATCTCTCATAGCATCTCTATCCTCTGTTGCCCTTCTCCAGCCCCTCTTTCTCCCACCACCACTTACATGCACAGTTTGGGTCTGCCCAGGAAGGGAAGGGATGTACCACTATCTCCTCATGCGGATAAAAAAAAATGCCTCATGTAAACACATCCAAAAGACCTGGGGGAGATTGCTGACCGTATGCTGCAAGTCAATTCATTCACTCAGTCACTCATCACCTCACTGAACCGATAACCTGACAGCATCTCCTCAGTTCGCCTCGCTAACTACAAAGCTTTTGTTTCAAAGGAAAATGCTTTGAATAATCCTTGTGCAGAAATAAACACAAAACAAAGCGTGCTGGCATTGATAGCTGCAATGCTGCCGCTCGGTCTGCAGGGCACTGCTGAAAGAAGCCAACAGCGCAAAGCGTAGCTGCAGCCTGTTCGCTTTAATGAGCGGTGAACTCCATGGGGCAGTCAGGACCGTTTCATCAATAACATTATTAAGCAAAGCTCGTTTGCCCTCCCACCTTCCGCCTATGAATAAAGGAGAGAAGTTCGATAGTGAACTCTGCCCGTGCTAATGTAACTGCAAGACTACAGTTTAAAAAAAAAAAAAGAGCTCAGAAAGGGAAAGCTGCAGAGGGGTCTCTTTTAGCAGCAGCCGTAGTCCAGCCTTGCTGCAATGACCCAGGTGGTTTTCCCCAGGCAAGGGCATGCTGACAGCACTACAGCTTTGATCACGATGCTTCAACACAGCAAAGAGCACAGGTAGACTTGGCAGAGCCCAAATGCAACTTGCAGTGCCTCTGCAGGCTCACACCCTGGCTTTCATTTTAGCAGACAGCGCATGGTGCAGTCTGACAGTGCCTGGAAGGTGGCTGTGCCGTAGCTACACATGCACTCAGGCAACCTGAGCAACAGATAGGGAAAAACAACACACATGCAGCCACATCTCTGCTGACATGCGGGTAAATTCCAGTGACAGACTCCAATCCTTCTTGTTAACCTACAGAAATTTCATCCTACGGTTTAACGAGTTGATGCTCTTTGTGCAAAATACCACAATCAACATATAAGTTGGCAGGCACAGCAAATTGAAAAAGCTTTGAATAGTGTTGATCCAATCCCTAGCTTGAAAGCTTCTAGCTTACAAACAACATAACATGTAGCGACACTGTGTATTGATTTCATTAAATAATAGCATTGGGTGGGGAGAAATTGCTCTGAATAGCAGCTTTTAGGAAAATCACTTTATAGCCCATAGTAACTGATAAAAGCGTAGCGCTGGCAATTGAGACCAAGGGGAGAAAGAGCTGAATCAGAGGTCCCCAGGATGCAGTGCCAGTCTCTGCTGCAAGGGTGTGGGAATCCTGCAGCAAATTTACTAATTCTCCTCCAGCCCTGCAGCAGCAGCATGTGACTGCAATCCCCTGGCCCCAGGCTGCCGCCAGCCCCACTCTGCCCTGCGTCCCTGGGAACTGCCGCTAACATCCTTCACGGCAAGACACGGCATCAATCCCTCCGAGCAGCGCTTGTGCTGGGACCAATCAGCATGTGCTGCAGAATAAAACGGTGCTGGGACAGCCAGGAACCTTTTCGGTAGGGACTGGGACTGTACTGGCGGGGTTTTACCAGGATAACTAGACCAGGCTATCCCTAGGCAAAGCGGTCTGAGTGCAGGTGTTGGACATCTGCAAAAGTGAACTTCTGCCAGATCAGTGTACCCAAACTCTCATCTGTTCCTCTTGCCCCAAGCAAGCTTTAGCAGGAAAAGATCAGCTCAGGGAATATCCAAGGGCCTTATTCTGACAAAATTTCCTCGAGCACCTCCTGCATCTCATCACACCTCCAGCCAGCACAGCTCTGTGGGGCAAGACCAGAGCCTGGCCTCTGCGGTGCAAGGGAAAAGTCTCAGACTTGTCAAATTAGCTCCCGCTCAGAGAGGCACGGACAGCATTAGGATCGGTTGGGGCAGCCATTTAACCTCACCATTAAGTTTCCATCAGGCAATGCCACTGCCTCTGCCAGGGTGGAGCCCAGTTAATTGGGCTTGCGACCTCCCCCGTTCCCCAGCTCCTCTCATACAGAGCAGGCTCGTAAAAGCGCAGACCTTGCCAACCAGAAACACGCTATTAGTAGTAATAGTAGTAGCACTGTTATTATTAGCTAGTCTTTTATTTATTTTGTAGGAAGTTATCCTGTTGGACTGCAGACCTGCCTGTAATGCTTTTCTAAGGGGGGAATGGGGGGTGGGGAGGGCAGACTGCTCGGCACCAAACCCATCATTAATCTATTTTGAAAACAAGATCGTGTTTTCCAAATATCACTGCATGACTCGCTGCTATTCTGCCAACACATTTTTATGGTGGTTTGGGATTTTAGGGGGTTTCTTAGTGGTGGAGGAGGAGGTTAATGACTGATAAGCGTACTAGCCTGCTTCAAAAAGATCCAGGAGAGGAGTCTGTGCCCTCACTCCGGGCATGCTGAGCAAGAAAAGCCCTTCTGCACCAGCTGCAGGTCGGGTCCCTGGGAAGCCCTTTCCACAGGCGCTGGCTGTAATCCATTCCAGCCAGAGGATGCGCCCCTTCCAATACGCAGCAGTATCTGGAGGCAACGGCTCCACCAGCCAGGCGTGCAGGAGCTTGGCTCAGACACACACGCCGGTGGCGTGGTTAACCCCCCAGACAGCTAACGCGGCTGCAGCTCAGAGAAACGCGGGGCTGGAATTTCCGTGGGTGCTCCATGAGGCTGAGCTTTAACTGCCCCATCCCGCCTGGAACGGCTGCCAGCCCGGCAGCCCCCCCCTGCCCGCCCTGAGAGGCTGACGCCGCAGCCGGGGGTAGGTCCCTGCGGGCCCCGGCCGTGTTTGCCAAGTGCAAAGGTCCCGTCTCTGTCGCCGCTGTGCTTAAGGATGAGACTCAGCTACAAGCTCCACGTCAGAGCTGAACCGAACAGTTTACAGTGCTCGAGAGCGGATCGGCGCTCCAAAGCCGAACAGATTTGCCCTGCACGTCAGTGAAGACTAGCTCAGGATCGAAAGCTAGTTCAGTCTTTGACTGCTGGTATTCGAGGGAGATGTGTACTGTCCCGATAGGGCAAAATGAGCCAGTTCCCCAACCTATGTGGGCAGGGGAAGAAGGGAAAGGCAAGGACCAGCAGCTTTGCTGTGAAGACAGTCTGGAAAGCAAACACAGGCATTTTAGCTCATAGCTTTGGACACCGTTTGGGGAATTCCCAGCATACAAGACTCTGTTTGCTTTCTCCCCGGGTCCCTTAGGAGCTTTTGGTCAATTACAAATGCACACGGCAAAGTGCAAAACCTGGCTTCTCCCTGGGATGGATGAGGCAGCCTAGTCCTGCACCAAAGGCTTTCGGCAGCCTGAAGGAGCCGTGCCCACTGTGAGCCTCTGCACTTCCCCTGCTTCCAGCCTGGCACTAAAAAAGCACCCGAGCAAGACAGAGGTAAGAGCACAGACCTACAGCTCAGGAAACACAGTCTATACTTCCAGCACCACCTTCACCTCATGATGATCCCATACAAGAGACCTTGCTCCATGCCTCAGTTTCCCTCTCTATAAAATGGTCTTGCAGTCACCTTTCTGGTAAGATCTCTGATGGGTACCGAGAAGCACCATGAATGCAATCACATTGGTGCTGCACTGGGGAGAGGGCAGGGGGAAAAAGGGCAGGTAGATGGGCCAGATGTGTAGCAGGAACAGCAGAAAGGGCATTAGGTTTTTTGCAGTTTACAAAACAGGAATCCTGGGCAAAGGAAAATAAATTAAGTGAGATGAGAAGCCAGGTAGCTGGTGAAGTCACACAGATGGGGAAACTGAGGCAGATACAAGCTTCAGTTGGCAATCAATTCACTGACACTGAAAAGCCTCTTCAGCAGAGGGTCTTGCCTAAATACTGCAGAAAGTTCCAGCTGCTGCAGGGAAAGGAGTCCACCCTCTAGAAAAGAGCCAGGTTGCCTCAGGAGAACGTGAGAGTGCTGCAGAACAAATCTCACGGAGAGGCTACTGGGTGCTTTGCTCATTTAAAATGGCATCGTGCTTATTCATCTTTGTGCAGTGTCCCCTGTGATTGCATGTGGCTGCATGCAATCCTGGAGAAGTTAGGAGAAATTCAATTATATTGATTTACAAAAGAAAGAGACAATAATGAATGCAATGGGTAGTTGCTGTTCCATATTTTATCACGAGCCATTAAGATTTCTGTTTCTAGTATCCTCTACCTTTAGCATAAGAATGAAATTAAAACAATCATTTTCAGGATGAGGCAATTCTCTACACAGGACCTTGGAGCTGCCAGCTAACCAAGTGTCAACACATACATCAAGACCTCCTCAAATCTGGGTGGATTCAAATACTTGCTGGAAATCAATTGAAGAAGCTTCCTCTCAGAAAAGGTGCTTCTTGGTATAAAATATGCCAAGCAGGTGTCCCAAATCCAGTCGTAGACTGGATAAATATACAGCAGGAAACTGAATCTGAGGAGGCTTCTGTTTAATGTCCATACTTAGAAGATCCACCCTCTCATTACTAGGCAGGGGACCGCAGTCTACAGCAGGGAAATAGAAAAACTCAATGTGTTAAGCTAAAGCAAGCAGAGAATTGTACTGGCCTGTAGCACGTTCCAGGTACCAGTCACCAAAACCTAAATGATTTTAGGGGAGACTTGAAAAAAAGACAGATTTTTGAGAAAGGTAACAAAAACAGTCATCCAAACTTGAGGTTACGAGCTAAGAAATCCCTGGCATCTCCCACTGCTGGATACACATATCACTAGTGACAGCTTAATGTGCTGCGGCTCTGCTGCCGTGTGTACGGCTCCACTTCCAAAAGGAATAAAACCCTGAGCCTCTCCTAAACGAGCTTTGCTCCTCTGGCTCATCTTTCATTAGGGCTCACAATGTCATGCTAGCCCAGATGGAAAACGAAATGCAACCAATTCTCCAGACCTCTTCCTTTTACCAAAGAAAATCTGAAACCACCTCCTTTGCAGGTACACTGCTAGCGGAGGAAGTTCCCTGGCCCAGATATTTGGATTCTGCTGGGGACACACAACCAGGCAGCTGCTCTTACTGATGTAGCCTGAAAATGCTTGCTCTTTATTATAGCCAAGGGCCACAAAGCTGCTGAGGTGCATTCCAGCATTGTAATATTGCTCTGAGTAGAAAAACAATAGGATGCAACTCTGTCTTCTTGAGGTATTTATATGTTAATTGTGGTTTAGGAGCCCTGCTCAGTAGCTGAATGAATGACCATTTGTTTGCAGCACCTTATGCTACCACCGCATGCAGTTTATGGCAATTTAATAGAGTATTTATAGCTGAGGTTAATAATTTTCCTACAGTTTTTCTTAGCTCCTTGCTATGATTTGACACCTTGAATGGCTCCTTCCCACCCAGTGCCTGGATGGAGCAGTGAGGAGCTGCCAAAGGCACACCGATGCCTCCTTCAGTGTGCTCCTGCCTCGGCTGAGCTATGGCAGCAACTTTTACCCAGCTAAAGCATGGCCGCCTCTTCCCAGAAATCAGTCTCAGAGTCATGCATCTCTCTCCCTCACCTTATCAATGCTGAAGGCTTCCCAAAAGCCACCCCACCTCAGAGACACCACTGCAGCCTGCAGCCTGCATCCTGCCTGCATAGAGCCTGGTGGGACACCGGCACATCTCTCATGGGACACGAGGAAGACTGCCAACCTGCTCAGCCCTCCTCTGGTGAGCAGACTAGAGTGCTGCTTCGGCTCACAGCTGCCTGGCACTTCTCCAGGGGATGCTTGCTTGCTTTTTGAAAGCAAACCACCCACAGCCCTCTCCCCGGTGAGGTGTGACATGCAGCAGCACCTGCTGAGCCCCTGCTGAAGGTGGTCCTCCCATCCCTTGCTTTCTGCACAAAGCCTGGAGGCTCCCAAATCACTGGAGAGCAGAAAGCAGCTACCTGAGCCCTGGACCCCTCCCCAGAGCATTGCCCCTGCAGGAGCCCTCCAAAGAGCTTGTGGTTTCTGCTGGCAAACACCATTCCCTGGGGTGGGAAGAGCCCAGAAAGCAGCTCCCTCCATCAGGCTCTTCCCCCTGCCCCAGGTTTTGCACTGGCTTGGGTGGATGAATAGATGCTTCAGTGCCTTCACCTTCTCAAGGATGCACAGCTCCTGTGGGGCTGGCCCTTGGGGGCCTGCTCTGCCCCAGACAAGCCTGGAGCTCATCCCACAGGTCCCTCCAACACTTTTGGACCATTGCTGGTGAGAGAGAGCCTGAGGTTTGGGTGGAGGCTGGGTGGTTGGGAGAGGGCTCAGGGGTGTCCCTGGGGTGCAGGGCCAGGGTTTGAGGGGAAGCAGCAGCTGCACACCTTCCCTGGGGAGCAGAGAGCTGAGAGACAAATTTCAGTGCCAGTTTCAGAGACACACACTTCTCACAATTAACCCTCTAACCTCCCAGCATGCCCTGGGCCAGCCTGCTGCCACCCTTCTTGGTGTTTCAGGGGATCAGGGCATACTCTCTGAGCTTTATAACAGAGCTACAACACACTAATTGTGTCTCCAAGGAGGAGGAGGGAGCAAGAGGAGCGATGGGACAGGATTATTTGTGGTATCAGAAAAGCTGAGGCTGGCAGGGACCTCTGAGACTGTGTGTCCACCCCCTGCCCAGGGCAAGGTCAGCTAGAGCAGGTTGCTCATTCAGACTTTGTATATCTCCACAGGAGAAGATGGACAGCATCAAGGCAGGCTGGGGCTGGGGTTTAATCTCAGCCAGCATCTGAAAATGTCATCAAAGTTTGGGCAGAGCTGGTCACCTTCACCCTTACCCCAGGTCTCCTCCTTTTCAGTGTAACCCTGGTATTCTCCACGGAGCCCCTGGTACATCTCTACTCTTTGCAGTGCCTTCACCACCTCAGAGGTATGATCACAGCAGCCCGACTCAGTCTCCCAGGTAGACCTGCTCCCCTCTCCGAGTGCACCATCCATGTGGTTTAGAATTCACAGATTCAAATAGTCTGCCTTTTGCCATTTAACCTTTGTCAGCAAAGTTAATTTGCAGAGGCAGATTGTGAGCTCTGAGACAGAAATCACATTTTTCTACTGTGTTGTACATAGTAACAGTTTCTATGTAATATTCCACAGAAATAAGAGTCTTTATGGGACAGGCTAAATATAACAGCTCTAATGAAGCTACCTCTGGTCTTAAACGTAACATGCCACCTTCGAGCCTGCGGGGCTTCAGCACACACAGTGCTCCCCTTCATCAAAAATAGGGGAGTTGGATGGCTGGGTTTTTGTCCTCAGGCAGCTTTAACTCCCTCCTCTTTGGCCTGGGAGCCACTTCAATATATCCTTCTCTTTCTAAATATCACCTGGTGACCCCTAGGGAATGTCATAACCCCCTTTTGCCACCTCCTTCCAACCAGGCCACGTCTGCTCTGTCCCACCACTTTATGGTCCCAACCTTCTGCCATTGCAAAAGCCCTCTACCCCTGCCTCTCTTGGCATCTCCATCCCTCATTAATTCCCAACACTACCTAAATCTCTTCGGGAAACAGGTCAGCCACCTTTTGCTATGCTCCTTTTTATTTCCCATTACTATTGCTAAAAATGAGGGGATAAAGCTCAAGTGAAAGAAAGCAAAATAATCCCCCAGCCTCAGGATGAACAAAACTGAGTATTGTGCCTGGTTAGGTAGAGAGGAATTGAAACTTTCCTCTAAAAGCTCACAGCACAGATGCTTCAAAACCAAGGAAACTTTAATGACCTCAGCTAATCATGCCTATGAATTAGGCTGCTTAGGTCAATTCCTACTTGTGAATTAGATGGCATTACACACAGCACAGCAGCACAGCCGTTTAGGTTTAAAAACGTGCACAGTCACTTCCAGGGCTGCAGACAAAGGATTGCTGCCTGGCCCCAAGAGCCTTAAATCATTGCACCCTAATGAGTGAAGTTATTTGTGACCTTCCACTCCAAGAGCTGCAGCACAAGGTCTGGGGAAGCCGTCTGCAATAGCTTGTTGTCTCTAGCTGCTTAGCTGGAACCTGAGTCACAGTTGGCTGGTGGTCCAGAACTGAGAAGCGAAAGACACCCACATGAAATGTCATCGGCTCGAGCAGTGTTTTAGCATTTTGCTCACTCAAAATCACTTAAAACTTCTGTTACACACAGCAGGAAAGAGCACTCCAGAAGTTACACGTACTCTACAGATGCACAAAAATAAACAGTGGCTTAGCTAAAGTTGTGTATAGATACAGGGAGGGGAAACCCAGTATCCCTATTATGTTTTTCAGGCTCACAGATAATGAGAATCTGATTTTCCTTTCCTACCTACTATCTGCATTCTCTTTCCCTGCAGGCAATGTTTGAAGACACAAACAAGCAAAGAGTACCTGATGATGTGCTGCTCCAGATGCAGTTGTGCACTTGGTATTTGCACAGAATTATCTTTACTATGTAAAAATGGCATTGTGCTCTTACAAAACAAGCCAGGAGACCCTGTCCCACACTCCTTCACTAGAGTAGGTACTGCTACTCTAGGTGCGCCTGTAGAACTCTACAGGTAGAGTAGATGCACCTATTCTCCATAGCCAAAGGATGTGCTGGACGAACAAGGGGAGAAGTTCCTCTAAAATACCTACTTTGCATCCCCTGTGAAGGCCAGATCCAGCCACTAGCACTCTGTACTGCGTGCACTGCAATATGCTGTAGGTCATCGTTTGGCAGGGGACTTACCCACAGACTGCCAAGTTGTCCAGGAGCTAGTAACAAGAGACCCTGCTGCCTCCAGCTAACTCTGACGTGCTAGGGACCCGAGGACCACTGTGCACTACTCTCCCCATGAAGCAAGCACCACTCGATCCAGGTCATGAACTCATTCTCATTGCCAGCAGTGACCAATGCATCTGGCTGCATCTCAAGTCACAGCTGAAAGCCTCTTGGCTGGGCTTGTTTTATATAGTCCCCCATGGGCTCTCCTTGCAAAGGACAACCAGGGAGGGTGAAGGCTAATGCCACTGGTCAACTGGTTGGCTCCTGGCTAGTGTTCAAGATAGTAATGGAGGGCTGTATGCCTCAGAAGTTCTTAACTTGGGATGTTCAAATTCCAAGTAACAGGGCAATTTACTGAGCTAGGCCCAGAATTCTTGTTGCTTGCCAGGGTCTGAGATGCTCTTTCAAGCACCATGCTGTCATCAGGAGCTGGCCACCTGCCAACCATGAGGTCTCCAGGTTGGGACTGCAACTTGACTACTAAAAAAAAAGAAATCCAACTCCAAACCCATTCAACATTCTCATTTTCTGTTTTACCACACAAATCTGTGTTTGCTCAAGCAGCCGACTGCACTCAGCTGTCACCAACACCCGTAGGCAGCTCAGCAGCTGTGTCTACCCTGGCACTTGCAGCACAAGCCCAGCTGGAGAGCATGGCCACACAGACGGAGGGGAAGATCTGCACCAGAGGGACTGCAGGAGAGAGGTTCTTCCTTCTGCTTCGCTCTCTCATCTATCTTTTTTCCTTTTATCAATTTCATTCCTGCTTTACCTTTTTTTCTGCTGTTTTCTTCCTCCCTCTCTTTGGTCATGAACCCTCCCTTGTTTCCCACCAAAGTGAGGTAGGTCCAGCCTCTGACATTCACAGACCCCAGCACTGAACTAAGCTGTGCTTTTTCTCAGGAAAGGAGCATCAGCTCCTCCACCAACACTGGTCCCTAGCCTCTGCACCTCCATTTCCCTCCACATCAGTTCCAGAAGGCATGAGCTACCTGGAGGAGATTAGCTTTGGAAACTGCAAGCAGATGCCTACTATGGCAGAGGACGACCTTTGGCTGGATTGCTGGAGCAGAGCACTGTGGATGTGTGAGCTCCAATGCGAAATCAATGAGTTCCTTCTGGGTGCACGTGAGCAGGGTCAGTTCCTCTGTCCAGCTGTGTCTGGATCTGCAGCTCTCACCTCCCAAGCTGGCATCTCTACTCACGTTGTCACCACGTGCTCTGCCTCTAGCAGTTGCTCAAAATCAAATCGCATTCACAGCAATTCAGTTGGAGGTGCCTATATCCTTCTTTCACAATGTTTCACCATGCTACAGGGAGCAGATATTCTTCAGATTCAGTTTAATCAAGAGAATCTTGTTCATTAAATCCTCTCCAGAAACCCTTGTTACCCACACTGCTAATGCAGCGCAAGGTTCAGCATCAATCCAACACACGGCCACCAACTAATTCAGATTTGTTGCTAACAAATGCGAGGAAATGCTCAGCTGCTGATGAATCCGTGACCTCGTCTCTGACGTTACAAGGAATTACTGTTTACCCCTTACGTGATGCTTTCAATTCCATTTTCCAGGATGTGAAACAATTAATCATGGATGAGGGGAAAACACTTGCCTTTGCTCCCAGAAAAGGGAAGAAAGTTGCTGCAGGACTCTGGCCCAAGTAAAAAGCATCAGGATAACACTCTGGCACCAAGTCATTCTACAGAAAAATTAGCAATGATCTCCACTGCAACATGAACTGAAGCTGGCTGGATGTTTGTCAGGGTTCTGGCATATGTAGGTTGGGGTTGGTTGGGTTTTTTTGCTTTTATATGAATTAATTTAGAAATGGAATGCAGAGGTGCCTCTTTTACGGTGGCTCAGCTCAGAAAATGTTGATTTGCAGTTTTTGTGAGGGTTTAGGTGCTAATGCTCCTCTTGCTTTCACTGTAGCAGCCCATTTCTAGACCATGGACACACCAGTTTGCTTCGTCTTCGCTAGTTTGTGAGGAATATATATCTCATATATATGCGTACATGTATGTTTGCTTTCCATGTTTGTATTTCAGACCTCCTTTTTTTTTTTCCTCTCCAGGCATCCTTATTTACAAACTAATAAATATTACAGCATCTCTTTCCCATGGATTAGGAGGACTGCAACTATCTGTTCAAATGCTCAGAATAATCCATTTTTTCACTGCACATAATAGAGGAGGGGAAGAAAAAGCATCATAACCCACGATGGGCAATCAGGCAAGGGAACAGCATGTGCACAAAATGCTCTGTAGCTGCTCTGGGATTACACTGTGCCTGTTTCTGAAAGCTTAATTTGTCATTTCAGGATTTTGCATACCAGAGGATCCAGCTGCAGGCTTGAATCATTGTATTCCCGTCAGGGCAGCTCAGAAATCATCTAGGAGGTAAATCATAGACCAGCATTACAAGGTATTTTGTTTTCAGTAGGCCAGGTAAGAACAGGTTTGCCAAAAAAGGGGCATTTCCAAACAACAGTGTGCTCATAGTTCTGGAAACACAAAATCAGGTCTGAGGTGCTCAAGTCAAGAGCAATCTTCTCAAGCACATAAATATCTCAGGATGCCACAGGCTCATCTCTTCTCCCAGATGCAGCATTGCCTTAGTCCCGTGCTGCAGTCTGACACTAGACACTGGAAAGCCACACCAGATTTGCAGACAGTATTTGCATCACTGATGTATTATGGCTGCAAAGCTCAATGCTCTAAGCTAGACCAAGGCGACAGGACTTACTAAAACCACTGCTTCTCCTCAAAAATAGTCATCTCTAGCCTTTATTGTAGGGTAGTTACCCACTGACACATGGAGCTTTGACAGCACAGGGCATCAAGTGGATAAAACTGACAGAGGTAAAGGAGGAATGAGCTATGAAATAACAGATTATAACACTCATTTCTTGCACACAGAAATTTGGAAAAGAGACCAAGAAGGTGCCTAGAAACAGAAATACAGTCAAAAATGGGTCATGTAAAATCTTATTTTTATGAAGACATGCTCAAAAGGAAGACAAGCAGAGCATGGCTCTAAAACAAATATAATTTTTCACAGTCAAAAAGATTAGTCTTGCTCAATAGTCTACAGCTAAATGGGAAGAGCTGGTTATTAGGCGACACTACAAAGGAAACAGAACACTCAAGTCTTATTTAAAAAAAAAAAAAAAACAAACACTTGGAGGGATATCGCCTTCATATAAAGACAGAAGTTTCTGAGATTCACATCAAACCCACAGGCTAGTGAAATGCCTAGTTTAAGGCTAGTTTGTAAGTGTTGTGAGAGACACAGAGCTAGAAAAGAGCCTTCTAGAAGAGCCCAATGAGGATTCACCAACTGCAAATCCTGGCCAGAAAACCACAGTGGACTGAGCAAGCAAATCCCAGCCCCAGGGAAGAGGGATGCAGAGCCAGAATTGCAAAACCCAGGGAAAGATTTGCAAAGCCTGGCATACTTGCACAAAGGGTTTTCCAGCCGGTGTGGAAGTATGAGTGAACTTCTGCAACTTTGCTGTGTTTACAAGAACCTGGTGAGGCCTCACAGTATCATACATTGAAAGAAATACCAGAGGCCCATCCCTGCAGGGAGCAGATGGTCTCTGAAAAGATGAGTGGAACCACTCACAGCGATGTCTGAAAAAGCCAAGGCACCCGGCGAGTGAAACGTCAGTGTCAGCATGAAGGTCTCCTATAAATTGAACACTTCTGTGAGTGGGTAGATTTGCAACCAAAGGGTTGAAAAGATAATGTAATTGTGCTCATTGCTGAACTCAGCTATCATGGTAGGAAAATAATTTCTATTGTAGATAAAAGCAAGCTAGATGTCAGAGGAAAACAAAATATGGGAGACTTTGTTTCAAGTAATGAGTTCTTATTCCAGGGCTGAAAACATCTTGAGTGTTTGGGTTCATCTCCCCTAACTTTCAGGATGACCAGTATGGAAACCTGCATCTGCACTGCCTGTCCAGGGTCCCTCATGAGTTAAGGGAGGAGAACGGCCATCTCAGATGTAGTTCCTCTCAGCTAGTTTAGGAGGAGATAAGCTGTATCCTAGAGGTGGGTATTTTTCTCCATTGGATAAAAAGGGAGGCTTTACAACACAGGTATCTACACATGGGCTGGATGGTCATCATCATCTGAAACCAGGGTGGGATTCATCTTATCTTACTGAATGAAAATTCATATCATAGGACAGAAGCTTGCAGAGGAAAAAAAAAAGAAAAAAAGAAAAGCAGAACTAAAGAAGGGAAAAAAACCCACTAATAAAATCCCAGTTCACAGTAGTAGATGAAGGCAATGCAGAAGTGATACCTCTAAAGTAAAATGAAAAAGAGACAGAATAAAAAAAAAACCTTCAAGCTAATGTTGCTGAACATACTGAAGGAAGCCAAATTCACAGGCCAAGGCTGGCACAGGCCTCCTTATGCTGGGAAAATATATATTGATTTTGGATCATTGTTCTTAGAATCCCAAAATAGCATTATTAAAGATTACAAACCAGTAACCATGTGGTCTCCTGTCTAAAAGGATAACAACTATGGAAACAACAGATAAACCACAGCTTGAGTGTTACAAGTTTGTTTCAGGGGGGTGGGAAATTATTGTGAAGAAAATTCTGTGATCCCAAAGTGATGCGAGTCAGTCTGGGATCTCCAGCTTATCTACCTCATAGGAAGTGATGCCTCCTGTCCCAGCCCAACATACCAATGTAGAACAAGGTGTTATTCTGGGTGCTAGGGGAAAATTCCACCCTCCTCATGCCTCCTAAGGCATTACTAGAGGAGACCCGACCTACACAAGAAATGCAAACCCCTTCATCGGGTTCATCCAGAAAAAGGGGAGATGGCAGCTCTGGGTCTCCAGGCTGCAAAGCTTGTTGCACTGAAGAGGGGACTCAGGCTGGCAGCACAGGGACACTTGGGGTGCACAAGAGGTGAAGGCCAGTGCCAGGCACAACCAAGTCCAATGGAACTGCTTTTTCAGTGCTATGCAAATCCTGCCTGCCTGCCTTTAAGACTGTGGGGCTGAACCGCAGTGTCCCAAAGCAGCCCAGTCAGAGCAGTTTTGGGAACAGGAGGAGTTTGCAGCCAGAGACAAGCAGATGATGCCTTTCTTCAGCTGGCAGCAATATTATTTTTTTTTTATTTATTTATCTCTTACACTAAGACACATTCAAGTCATTACCCCAGCCAGGCAAAGTCACCACCACCTACACACACTGCCTATGTGAAGAAGCTGTTACTAACATGGGCTGGTCTCACAGAGACCAGTATTGCCAAAGGGCCAAGCAGTCGCTGCCGAAGCTGCAGCCTTGTCTGGGTCTCTGGTAGCTCCTCTGTGTCCAGAGGCCTGCAACCTCTGGGGTTTGTTGCAAGCTTGACATTCATGTTTGGAAACTGGGAATTTTTAGCCTTTGGCAGAGGCACAAGAGAGAATGGAGGAGGGAAAAGAGAATGGAGAAGAATTTGATGCTCCTCTGAGTGCAGTGAAAACTAGAGGGGAAAAAAAAAAAACAAACCAAAACATCCACAAACAATCCTGCAGAGGTAGAAAAGCTGATTTACAGCCATACTCATTTTTAGAGTAGCAGTCACCAACATTTGCTGATGGTAGTAAAAGTCCTCCCACTGGCTACGTATCAGCTCCTGTATAAACTCATCTGAAGGCTGACAAGCATTCTGGGTCAGCTGTTTCAGTTGCTTCAGTGCTTGCAAAGGGAAGAAATTTGTGTCCCCGATAGTTAAGAGCCCCGCATAACCTGTGGCCTCACCTCTCATCAGGGTTTAAAACTCCCTGCATCCCCCTTCCCACACCAACCCTGCTGATCCTGCCCCAGGCTGCCAGCTCCTATCTCAGCACCCATCTTCAGCAGCTCCACCAAGCCCTTGTTCCCAAAGGACCATGCCATGGCAGCCAACCTACCTCTTACCCAACCAGGGGCTCTGTTAGGAGGAGGGCCCCAGTTTCCCAAGCCCAGGGCAGGCATCGCCTGGAACTTGCAGAATTGGGTGAGCCACCCCAGGCACTTCCAACTGGGCAGAGGAATAGCTACAACTTCTGCTAAAACTCCTCTGCAGAGAAAGAGCTTGAGATGGTAATGGGTTTTAATTTTCTGTGAATTTGCAAAAGCAGTATCCTGTAAAGCTGCGGACAATTGTTCATGTTCCTCACCTAGTCTAACATTTATTATATTTTTCAAACAGACATTAGTATTAATTTAATCTTGATTTTCTCTTTTTCCTGAAGCAGGCTATAATTAAATGTCCTTTTCCTGTGACATTTGCAGGGATACAGTGAGGCCAGGGCATTTTTAAAGACCCATTCGATATAACTAGCATTTCAATTAGCGTAAGTGCATGAAGTAAACATTAAAAAAAACCAACTCAGTCACTTGAAGTCATACACATGGGACAGTTTGATTTTTAATGCACTGCAATTTTTTATTTTTTCAGAGGAAAGAAAATCTAACTGAATGGTGGAAGTCCTAGCAAAGTATGCATGTTAAAGCATGCTGGATTTCTTTTCATTTTCTCCTGAGAGCTGTAATACATTTTCCTTTCCTCAGCTGAAGCTTCATGTTGACACTTCATCTCTGTGCTGCTGCCCTTACTTGTGGAGATTTTCATATAGGAAATTTCCTACCAAGCAACACAAGTTCACTGAACAAAGCATCTCTTTTGGTACATCACATCAACGTGCCTAAGTATAGATCGGCAAAGGCGCATGTAGTATTTTCAACAGCTTACCTTTCTTCTTTAAAAGTAATCACAGAAAAATATGTTATTCTTCTCATTCCTATTTTTCAGGGAAGATCTCTAAAATATATATAAAAAATAATGTAATAAAAGGCCTCCTCTGGGGGCTCACAGATCCCAGCTCCCTACTGACAAGTGGGTCATTAAAGCAGGAGCCACATCTTACTGTATACTAGTGCAGCATCTCACAGAACAGACCCCTGACCTTGCTCAGGGTGCTGCGCAGGAGGTGGCAGTGCTGTGCAGCTGCAACAGTCACTGAGCCTTTTAATAAGTTGTCTCTAAATTACCATAGGAGACATTAAGGTAAGGGACATTTAATTACTGTTCTCTGTTAGAGGGGGAAAAAACAAAAAAGTAACCATCATTTTAATCCATCTCCCACAAGCATGGAAACGAAACAGCATCTTCTCCATGCCATTTAAGTCCCCTTTCTGTACCACTGGTGACCAAAGCTGAGGGGCAGCAGGAGAGGACACCAGCACACAGGCTGATAGCAGCTCCTGGACAAGCAAAGTAGAAGGCGGAGGTTGCTCCACTTAGAGAAAGCTCCCCATGTTCCCACAAGCACCTGCTGGTTGCACAGCTCCAAGGGCTGTGTGTCTGTCAGAGGGCTTCAGCACTTCTGGGCTTGTTTTAGAAGCCACGGGGAGAAACGATGCTCTGAAGGTGAAGAGACAGGCTTAGGAAAAAGGTTAATCCAAGCTTTCCCTGCAGAAAACAGAGGCCTGGGGAAGAGGTAAGATGGGCAGCTCCTAAAGAGACAGCTCAAAAGCACGCATAGGAGGCTCTCAACATGGCAGCGGTGAGGAATGCTGAATGCAGATAACTAGCCCTCTAGTAACCCATCCGGTTACATGCCCAATTTACCTGAAGTAAACTGGGCAGGTCTTTGGCCCTAATTATCTCCAAGGCCTAGAGAAATATGGGTACAGTGCCCAAGAAGAAACCCAGCATCTGCACTGCTACTTCTCTTCCCAATAATACTGTGCAACACCAAAATGGAGCATGATTACAAGAGCAAAGAGTATTTCTTAAAATAAAGGAAATACCAGTAAATGCCTATGTATGAAATACAGCATTTTCTCTAACGCTACCAACTGAACTAAACGCTGCACTGCTCGCTCTGCCGTTCCCAGAATAAGCATGGTGCATCTCCAATTGATTTACTCTTATTACTCACTTTTGTACCAGGATTTGCAAATTCCTCTCCCAGCACAGAAGATAATTTTTCTCCACTGTTGATGGACAGCAGCTGGCTGTCTCCGATAAATCCCACTTGGTCAGAATTGAGTATCTCCACAGTCATTCCTCCTGACCGACTGGCTGAGACACTGCACTGCATTGTCAGGAGGCAATTTCAGTAGTTGCATTTATCCTTCCTTTAGCCTCTTCCACAGATCCCAGAGCTTTCACATTATTTCACACACTGCTTTCCTCAACTTAGGTGCAAAGGTCCGGGAGGAGAGGAGATTTGAATGCTACCACTTCTGGGTGCAAAGTCCCCTTTAGGAAGGCTCAACCCAGAACCATGGGCTGCTCCCAAGGGGATCCCACTGCCCTTTTCCCACTTCAGCTGATAGCACTTGGCTTGAGCTGACACCCGACAGACCCCATCATCAGGGTAAGAGTTATGAGCAATGTTTTTATTTTTGAGCAGTCGGTTACTACAGTTACTGCACACTGACAAATGTCCTTACTGTGACACTAGGCTCCTCTGGGGCTGACATTTTCTACCCAACAAGTTTGCCCACAGGCTCTTATTAATTAATCCCTGGCCATGCTCAATATTGCTGGAGACACCCCTGACTGGAGGGGTCTATGCTCTCTTTTCCTGGGCAAAGAGAGCCTCCTATTCCGCTTTTGTTTTAATTGAATTTGCAACAGGTGGGTGCCAGAAATAAATAGGGGAGAAGGAGGAAGACCAGATAAACGGTGAAGCTGACCTGCCTAGCATGCTGGCGAGGCTCCTTGGTGCACTGCTGCACTTGCTGGCACAAACTGTTTCCCCACCTCTCCCTCCCTACAGCAGCAGAGTAAAAAGAGCACTGCAGGGAATGCAAACCTGCTAGTGGTGCCTCCGAGTTAAAGGCAGCATCTGGAAAGCTCCTTACTGCAGGAGGGAAGCAGCACACATGGCCAGTGGTGCCTCTTGGCATCCTTGGGAAAGGATATGGGGACTGGAATCTCCCTTCCCAGAGGAGCCTAAACCCAGCTCCCTGCCTGGTTTTACCCTGAGATCTTGATGCACCCCAGGCCTCCATAGGAAAGCACTCTTCCCCCCCCCCCGCCTCGGGGACTTCTTTTAACATGCGAGACCTCTTGCCTGGTCTTTGCCAATTAAGAGACAAAAGTTGCAGAGACTGCAGAATTGTTCTCATTTTGTGTTTCACTTTTTCAGTTAGATTAGTTCAGGGATCAGAGAATGAATGAGCTTAGCTCAAGTCCCACAAGCCTGCTTTTCCTCCAGGCAGCTAAACACACTGCTCTGCTTGCTAGACAAACATTTAATCACTTTCTGCACTCAGCATCCTCCTCCATGCTGAGAGATGGGCTCTTGCCAGGTTCCTCAGACAACGCTGCCACACGCGTATGTTTATTTCCCGTGCAAGTTGTGGCTGACACACAAGGACAGACACGAAGAGAGGAAACTGCCTTTTGTGAAAGAGAAACCTTGTAAATAAAATCAGGTTAAACATGTTCCCTGGCTTCCAGAGCATCTTCAACACAGCTACAAAACAGGAACCTACCTGATAACGTATTTATCAGACAATTAATGCTATGAAACATAGGGGAAGGGAGATTCACCTCCACAGGTTACCAGTGCCAAATACCACAGGTTTGAGTGGAGGGCATTTCAGCTCTGCAAAGTCTGCCTTCTCATGGGAACCGCAGTTTGTCAAAATAAGACTAAGATGTAGCTGCTGCCTCATCTTCAAGTACCAGGTTGGGAAGAAGTGTCTGATACTAGTCTTTAACCTAGCAGAAAGTGACACAAGGAGATATACCAAGTAGAAAAAAAACCCAAAACCCACACCAAAAAACCCAAACCCTAACAAACAAGCAAACAAAAAACCACCACCACCACCAAAAAACCCCCCACAAAAGAAAACCACCAAAAAAAACCCAAACCAAGAAACAAACCCACAAAAAATGCTGGGCAAATTAAGGCTGCAAAGGTAACTTACAATTGAAGCAACTTGCTTTGGGACCTTGTGAATTCATTGTTGCTTGAAGTCAAACCTGGGCATCTTTCCAAGAGCTATGTTACAGTTCAAGAATAAATTACAGGTGTGACAGAGCTGATGTTCTGGAAGTGGAGAGATACGATAAACGCCGTGGAAACAGTCACATCGAGCAGAAGTCATTCTGAATAAATTGGCATTTCTTACCTGATGGGAACTGCTAAAGTATTTGGGAGAGGAAAGGGGAGAAAGGGATAATTAGGGCAAGCTCCCCCAGTTGGCTGCATTGATGTCTTTTCCTCTTGGGATATCACTTCCCAAAGAAAACAGTACTGCTTGGCTCAGGAGGCTGGCTGAAGCCCTTGAGCTAAATATGAACAGTGCTGGACTTGGAGGAATAGTCTTCATTCTGGTACTAAGTGCTGAACATGTGCTCCACACACACCATATGCTCCCGCTGCTGTCCTGTTAACCTGAGCAAATGTGGGCTTGTTTTGTGGGACTTTCTGAACTGCTGCTGCCCTTGGCAGAGCTGGGGAGGTTGAGCTGACATCCAGTGCATGGAAACTACCACAGTACATCAAAAGGCAGCTGTGAACTTAAAACCTATCCATGAGAAGACTGGAGTGTGGGACAGAGGCACCAGAAGACCTAAAGAAGTCCCCAAGGAGCTGCAGAGGAGTGGCAAGTACAGCCAGCCTGGGGGTCAGAATGAGGTCTTGGTGCAGAGGTCATCAGATGAGATGTTTTAGGGCTATTAAAGTCCGTGTGGTAGGATAATCCACACAAAACATGGCCGCGGGCCTTACCAGCCTTCAAAACCTACAAGAATTCATCCCACTTGATCATTTATCACTAGACATTTGGGTTCTCCATGCATCTTAGAACAGCTTGTGCCTCCCCCTCAAATTATACTCACCTACACTTTTCTTCAGATAAAATCTCCAAATAAATAATTTGTGATTCATAATTTAGTCAAGCAGATCCCAATCCTTTGGACTAGGTATTGCTTGGGTTGTCATCTAACAAGATTAATTGCTTTTTTGGAGCCACTGGGAACACCTTCCCCTTCCTCTCCTCCTCAGAGCTTTACCAACTCTGGCAAAGTACAGGCTGGAGGTGCCACCTGGCACTCCTACATTGAACACAGGCTGTTAAGAAACAGTATGTATAGAAAGACAACCAAGCTTGAAGTTTCACAACAACAAAGAATGCGGCACATCTGTCACTCAGCTCTGCTAATGATTAATTCCCTTTGCTGCCTTCTTTCCAGGACTTTGTCAAGAGCTTATTTCCAGCCCTACCACACAGTCTCAGCTGAAGCACCCACCTGTCCACTTTCCCGGCCAGAAACTATCTCCTGCAGAAGTAAATCCTGTCAGCTCAGGGCTCTGAGCTGCTCCCTGCACCCACAGCACAACTTACACTTCATGCTTCTTTCTCATTCCCCAAGGACTTGCACCACTTCCCTCCAGCCCCTCAACATTCCTGCCATCGCCTTTCTGCAGCCTCAGCTTCACCCCTGGGCCAGAGCTGGATTTCTTAACAGTAGATTTCAGTATCTTTGAATGGCCAGAATAATCCAGACTTATGCCAAGCTTCCCACGTGAAAGAACTTCTTGTAAGTGTTCATGAAGGAACAAAGAGGGAACACAATGACACATCCATGCCTCTTCCTCCTGCAGGGTCTATAGTTTTTGCCACAGCTTCTGCTGCAGGCAATGTTTGAGACAGCAGCTCACACTGCCCAGCTTGCAGCCACAAACAATATGGCTTCCAAAGGCTTCTGCAAGCATTAATCAAACACTTCAGGACATAGTTTTCACATACTAATTCACTTAAATGGCACATTACCTTGTCTTCACAACCAAGACACCTAAATAGATGAACAGAAAACACACACTGAATCTCACAGGAATAATTAGTATACAAAAAGTAAATCAAGCTGAGCTAGAGCCACCCAGGCAAGTGGCCCTTTGAGGTCTGCCCACAAAACAACTCATTTAGAATCAACACAGTCACATGCTGAAGAAATTTGGACAGTGTTCTCCAAAGCTCCAGCTACTCTAGGAAAACAAACTGCTATAAAAGGCTGTCATGAAAAATGGATCTTGCGATGAGTAGCCAGTCTCAGCATGGAAAACAGACCAAACTGTTCATCCATTGTTCAGGAATGGTCTCAGAGGTGGGACCACAGTGGAGGTCTCAAACCTCCACTCCCCCAAAGTCTGCAACAGTGCTTCCATTACTCCTAATGTAGGTTCAAGGTATCTTTTGTTGATTTGTAGACACCCACATTAGCCTGTAGCTGGAGCACAGCCCAGCGATCTTCTTGATGTGTATAATATCAAGATGTTATTCTTTGTGCTCTCCAACTTTCCTCTGTGCCTTGATTATCCCCAGTTAGGAGTTTCCAGAAAAGTCTGCTATAAATACCATCACCGCCAAGGAGCAAGCCAACACCAAGGGCAATACCCTTCTGACATCAGAGAACTTAGGGCTTCAGAAAGCAAGTCCACACTGATGTCTCTCTTCAGAAGCTTCTTGCATCCAACCAAGGACCCATCCCTCCAGTTTGCCACTCAAACACACAACCTTGGCCTCTGCAATGTTCCTCCAACTGGGCCACATTCAACCACACACAGCTCCTCAAGTCAGCCCCTTTCCCAAGAGCATCACCTTTTCACAGGGCTTTTTTTATACAAGTCAAAAACAACCCTTTGCTACTAGATGTCTACTACAAATCTCTTGCACAACACCTTGAGAACTCTGCCTGAACTGACATTCTAGGGTGTTTGGTAGCCATGTATTGCAAGAATTAGGAAATGCCTTCTTCTTTTGGTATGTAACTGCTCCTCTACAACCGTGCAACTTTAACTAAGGGTTTTACCCCCCAAACACCCACAGGTTGGCAAACCAAACCTTAAGTGGGCATTATTCTTGGACTGACTTACCCATGGGAAGGACACAACATAACATTTCCTATCTGCAAGCATCAGAATTTTCACACCAACGTTACTACTCTCCACCCTGAGCTCACAGGTGAGTTAATGTTGACTTAGTTTTGGCAGAAATTAGCAGAAATTATAGTTTGGGTCCTCCTCCATGAGCACGGTAACACCTCTCAGCAGTGCTGAGTCCCCCCAAGTGATCAGCAGTTGTTTGAAGCATTTAGTAGGTTCCAAATTTTTGACCAAAGATGTATTCTTGTGTTTACAGAGCATTAAGTAAACATTGAGCCTTTTAGTAAAATGTGAAAACATTGAAAACCATCTCAATTACTCAGCTTTCATTTATACAGCACTGTAACCTCTCTGTCCCAGGAGGCTGTAGAAACAAGAATGAGTAACTACATGAAAAAATGCACCTTTGCAAGAAAACCAGAGATGATGCCACTGCCTTTTGGCAGCCTTGAAATGGAAGGACAGCAACAGAAATGATATAAACCCTCCTTGCTTCATTTTACAGATTACTTTCTTTTCACGACAGAGCAAAAGCAAAACACTGCAGAAGGGCAGAAAATGGGACCATATCCAGGTTTGAAAGCACTGCCCTCTTATTCACATGTTACTAGGGGAATCCTTGAGATTAACCAGTTTGATCCAGTTAGAAATTACAATCTCCAGTGGACAAAGGTAAAAAGCAAGGAGTTTCCTGAATGCAACATAATTCCCTCCTCCAAGTCTTCAAAACAGGTTCCCTGCCCAACAAGGAAGCAATGCAGAGGTGCTAGATGCTCTCTGAAGTTGATACAGCATTGCTGAAATCTTGCTGTTTCTCGCAGTGTGATGATACATTCCCTCATTAGCAAGGCACATCCCTCCTTATCAAGTTTCTGCTTGGCCCCAGACACTAATGAGAAGTTGACAGGTAATTATTATAACATTAGAGCAAATACAGTTTAAAAAGTTATTTACTATCTGCCTGGTCCAACTCTTACTGCAGACTATGTAAAACCACCTAACAAGGCTTGGATTAGGCTCCCTACTATTTATTTAATGCCTATAGGGGAGGCATCCTCCTGTGGGGTCCTGCAATTTAAAGCATTAATACAAAAATTTCTTGGGAAATCCATCAGAAGTTACGAAGTCATGAGAAATTTATTTACATACATGTGTATATATATCTATATAATACATATATATTCCCTCTTACTATAAGAGATTTTCTCTGCACCTTGAAAGACAGGCTGGCAGAAGATTACTTTGTGCCTTTCACATTATGGAGGCCCCAGGCAGCATATGTTCGAGGGCAGTGAAGATGCAAGTCTGTTGATAGTTATGGATCTTTTTTCTTGACACTGGATTCTGAACTGCAAATCTGGAGCCCTGGGCAGATCCCAGCACTCGCTGTTAACAATGCACAAAACCAAAGCTAGGATGAAGAGAAGCTATCCAGCCATGCTCCAGGCTAAAGGTATTGTTCGTAACAAATTGCTTGACTAGTTTATCTTCCTTGTGTGCATAGCACAGTTCTCTAAAATTATTTTTCTGCTGCTAAATCCCACTGTGGTTCTGGGTCAGTCATTCAAAGTCAAAGTGAGAGGCTGCTTGTGATGGAGCAGAGACACAGGATATTGTTTGCTGCTGAGTACAGCATGGCACTGAACCCATGGCCTCCCTTGATTAATTGCAGAAAACTGGAATCTTTCTACAAACACTTTTAAAGGAGAATTTGATTTGATAAGCTTAAAACTTATCTTCTCTGAATACTTGTACCAGTGAGACTTAACCGTGCAAGGAGGAGAGAACCAGCCATGCAGCAAAAGTGAATTAGCTTAAAGGAGAACATCCAATTAACTCCTTTTGGGTTTAGTTTCATATTTTTAATAGCTGGGGGTTTTTTGTGTGTTTTGTTTGTTTGGTTTGTGGTTTTTATTTTTTTGCTGGTTTGTTTTCTTAAGGGAGAACATTAACAGCACAACATACTGATCAGAGATGCAAAGCTACTTTTGACAAGTTGTCCCTGAAGTTGTACTGGAAAGCCTAAAAATGATAGAAAATATGTAAGAGAAACATTTTCTGCATTAGTGAATGATGACACTTCTTACCTGAGCTGCGTCTTCATAAAAGCTGGGACACAGGTCCCAAAAGAATGGAAATGGGGTCCACTCGAGCCCCCCCCATCCTCCCCATACAGGTACATTTCTAGAGTACTTAAAAGGCACCAAGCCACAGGGGAGCTAGTTCTCTTACCAGAGGCGTATTTCAAGAAGCAATAAAAATTTGGGACCTTGAGGAGAACGTACTTGTTTAGAAGCTCATACCTTTCAAACTCTGCCCCAGACTTCCCAGAATGAGCAGTTGCTGCATCCCAGTGGCAAGTGGCCCAGCTGCTGCAGTCCAAGGCAGGCAGGGCAACTGGAGTCGATCAAGGCTTCTTCAAATCAGCTTCTAAACCCTTCTGTACCAAGAAGCAAGTAGCTGGGAAGAATCTTCTACCATATAGAATTCAGCTCAGTAACAATGGCACCTCCTTCACATACTTTCAGAGTTTGGGATTAATGGAGAGACTTGTCCTCAAACCTGAAAGAATCTCCTCACTAAGATTATGGACAGACTAAAATCCAGCCTAGGTTTTCTCCCATCAACACTGCCTTTGTCCTGGCCCACGACCCCCAGGGTGCCATTTACAGAGACCAGGTGCAACCCCCAGCCCTTCTTCCACCTGCCTGAGCAAGCCAAGCTCACTGGGTACCTTCCTTTCTTTTCAATCTGCTTGGTCTTCCAGAGGATGAACCAGGACTGTACACAATACCTCAGAGCTTTTCAAAACATTGGTATAATGGCATCAACATTTCTTCATCTAGCTGGAAGTACAGTGCCCGGTGCTGCAGTGAGGGGTCTAAGTCCTTGTCCCCTCCTGGGGCATTAAGCCCATGTAGACAGGGCACTAGCATGGTTAATGCCCAGCTTGCACATCTGAGACAAAGCCCCAGACTCTGCCTATAATGTATAATGAGAGAAATCAGCATTTTCTAGATGTAATACATTAGATCAGTTTTCAACATCTAATTTAGGATTAAATTAATTATATCCTAGAAAAGCTTATTTCTCTCTAAGGGATTTTGGACAGCAGGCTCAGGCAGCAACATCTGTAACCACTGATGAATCCCACAACTTGTGACTGACTAGTCAGGTACAAGTCTTTCTCTGGCAAACCCACTGCACCCACTCTTCTATTAGTTCACCTAATTCTCCTTTTCATTGTGACTTATTCTAAACCTTGAATACACAAGGCAGTGTCAGAGAAGTCTGCAGCTGCCTAGATCACCTATTCATCTTTTTCTTGTAGGAATCAGATCAGTTTTGTCAGTCACATAGTATCATCTTCCATTTAAAAAGACTATTCAGGTCTGGCTAAGCCATACAGTTTCCTGTGCGAGGTGTCAAGACACAAACTGTATCTGCTCCTCCAAAGCATGCAGATTGGGAAAAGCTTCTCCAAGTTCACGCACACGTTTTATTTCCACCACCCCACGCACCTTCTCTTGTTCCAAACTACCTTAGTGGAAACCAAGCATTCCTCCAGCATCCTGACCTTTCCCTCACCATTGTCTCCAGCTGGAAACAAACATAAGTCAGTATGACATGTGTCAGTTCTTCTCTTACTCCCATTCCTTGATTTCTCCAGTGTCAACTCCTTGTCTGACCCATGTTTTTCCCCATCCTACAAGTCCCGGCCCCTTGCTGTCCTTGTTAGGCTAGGCCTGCAGACTTCTTCCATGAAAACTTCTCCCCTTTCAGTAGGGGAAACTTCCAAGTGATTTCTCCATCTTGATAAAAGTTCAGACCTCCGGTATGCTACTGTCCTCAAGATTCCCCTTCTTGATGACTTCAGAAACTAGTTCCCTTAATATTTTACAGTAATTCTTTTCCTAGCCCTTCTGGAGCAAAGGCAAATAATTCCTCTAGCACTATCAGCAGGCTCTTGGCTGAGTCCTGGGGGGTGACTCGTGTTTGGGTTGTGTTGTTGTGGGGGGTTTTTGTGTGTTTGGCGTTTTTTTGGTGGTGTCATTTAGTTTTACATACACGCATTTTGTTTACTGTTTACTAATAGCAAGCCCAGAAATTGCATTTGCTCTAATTACTGCGAAGATATTTGGGTGGATAAGCCAGAGCACGGTTTAGAGGGGAATGAGAAGTTTGATAGCCAGTTCTCTCTCAAGCATCGCACTGTTGTTCAGAACGGAAGTTGGTTTATAAAATAAAATCCACACTTATACTGTTATTTCATAAAGCTGATACTTGGGGAATAGATTAAGATCTCAAGACGCAAACAGCACCAACATGAACTTTTCCCTTTCAGCCTCAGCCCCAGCTCATCTCACACCCTGCAAGACAGCTCCTATCCTGAGGGAGAAGCGCTCTGTACTGCTGCATTGTTTATACCCCACAGCTTGCAGAGATGGGAAAGGCCTGGAAGACACACACCTGTGCTCTGGAAACTAGGATTTTCCCATACACACATATTCCCACTCCCAGACTAAGGTCCAAAGCTTAATTAAGGTCAGACCTTAAAGTCTGAAGGAGTTTCTGGAGTGTTGATACCTGAAGACTTCAGCACTGGAAGTTGAGATACCGATTTGGTGATGGAGGGAACAAGCTAAGCTATCAAGAATACAGCATTTTAACTCCATTCAGCATTAATTCCACCCTGCATTCCCATTTACAAATACATACCATTGCTAGGTAGAAATGTAGCACCTGTGGTTTTAAACCCAGTAGCATTACCACTACTTTACCTTTGCTTCCAGACTCCTCAGGAGATTCCTCAGGTATGCATTTGGGCAGAGGAAGACCCCGTTTCTTTCCCTGCTTACGATCCCTGATCAAATGGAGGGGAAGCTCCTTCTTTATTTGTTTCGCTTTGGGGCCGGGGGGACACAGGAAGGGCTGGTTTGTACTGAAGGTTAAGGGCTGGAAGATCTTCGTATCAAACGACTCCGCTAAAAAAGGCATCACTACTTTACAATAGTGGTACCATGTTCTTCACCACCAGGAAAATTACAAATACGCTTTCCACTAAGGAAATGCCCTCACTCTTAAAAATGCTGTCTGTGCTTCCAACACCCCAAGCCCATCTCCCTCTCCACCTTCCATGCTTTACAATATAGAAAAGTATGACTAATTTCTGCCCCCCATACACTACAGCACTGGAAACCGCTACAGTATCTTGCTCTGTTAGTTCTGCTGCATTTAACACGTGAGCAAAGCAGAAAACTCTTGTTGTTTGTCCTGTGCTAACACCCAGACTCAAAGTA
Organism: Ceryle rudis; assembly: GCA_033439905.1. Taxonomy (NCBI): domain Eukaryota; kingdom Metazoa; phylum Chordata; class Aves; order Coraciiformes; family Cerylidae; genus Ceryle; species Ceryle rudis. Next base: position 20,590 of record JAAGNO010028273.1, on the reverse strand, counting down.
TGGCTGGCACCTGCCTGTTGAACTTAAGACAACGCAACGCAGTCTCCCCCAAACTGCCCTAATAAAATGTCTTGTCTGTGCTTCTGCATTTAGTGCTTAGTTGCACCCAGCACACGAAGACACAAAATATTACCTTCCTGAAAGTCCCCAGGTTCAACTCCAGTGCAAAACTTCCCCCTGTTCTGAGCATCTGTCGCAGCAACACCTGCACCCTGCTGAGCTTGAAGGGTAAGAGTTGCCTTTTCCAATATATTTTAAATGCCTTTCTTTCATTGCAGGGCAAAGACAACAATCTTGTTAAGTTGTACAGCCAAGTGCTAGCTCTTTGCACGCAGCAGACAGCAGTTTATTCTTCAGGTCCTCATTACAATAGTGATGACACTGTCAGCTAGTCTCCAGTCATCCCCTCCAGCTCTACCACTTCAAGGCCAGCCAGCACCCCAGTCCCACCACTTCCCAAACGTGACCATTAGCTGAAGGCGATGCTGGCAGGACTCCAGAGCGTGCGGTTGCACGGCCAGGTGAAAACAGTGGCCATCACTCCAGGGCCACTGGCATGAATTGCACCAGGCAGTTCTGGCTGGTAGCACCGTACTAAAGGCTGCTCGAGTTTCCCCAGGGATGGGGACTCTGCCCCGAGACTCTTAACTGTGCCTCAATGACACCTACACGCAGAGGATGCAATACAGGAAGGGGCAAACCCCGGGCGGTTCCCCTGACCAACATCTGAATGGTAGGGAATCAATTATTTCAGAACCACATTTTACATCAATAACATTTTACTACGTATTTTATTACATCAATGGCTTGAAAAAATTTTATTTGATGTCAGCAAACATTGGAAATCATAGAAAAATGAATTATGTAGAATTTCACAAAGGAATTTACCCCACTAGAATTCCTCATACAGTAAAATAATTCAAAACCAAATGTTACTTTTCAGTGGCTAAGCAATTTTATAATGCTATGAACATTCATCACAGTAAGTGTGCTGAATAATAGAAAACAGGCAAAAAAGACATTTAAAATATTACTTACAACAGCATTATTACAACATACTTTCTTTAAAATCCCAACGAGTATTTTATCACTTCAAAAGCTATACAGCATTTCCATTATATTTGCAAACTTAACCTTATACATCTTTTAAAATCTTGAAAAAACTTCTTTTAAGCAATCTATAAGCGGTTAACAAAATTGATAAAATCTACATAATGGAATACTATACACTCCAGTATAAATTTTAATTTTAGGAGAATATGAATGTAAACACTCATTATTATACAACATGCATAGACTATACTGACCTTCCATCTTCTGAACTGTAACTTTCACTGCAATTGTGCTTTACTATCAACAGGAAAAGCTGCATTAATCCAGGGAGTGGCAGAAAGTATTTGCTTTAGGGGCATTGCACAAGATCACTAGATTTTGACTCGCTGAAGACAAGCTGGAGCTAATAAAAATCATTTTTCTTTTTGCTTTTGTAAAGAGTAAATATCCGGCCACTCATTGCTGAATGGGCTGCATATAATTTTATACAGATTTGAAAAAAAAAATGCATTATCAGAAAAATCTCCCACTATACTTTTGCGCTTCGTTGATTTGGAGATTTATGTTCACAAACCCAGTGATCGAGTTAGTGTAATGCACTGTTTGGCTCATATTTGGTGTGCAAGAATACCAACAGCATATTAGCGATTTAGAGAATAAAAACTGAAATTTAAAGTGACAATGAGCATATTTTAATACAATGTTTCAGATGTATTTGTACAGGAAAGAAAAATGTTTGTCAGGACATTGCTTTAAGAGAGTAAGAGTTTCACTCTTGTATTAACTATTAAAAAAGTGTTCTGGTGGTTATTTATGGGGTCTTCCTGGTTGCAAACTTGTAAAAATATATTAAGAATTCATTATCCCCATTGGTATTAAATATATCAAGACACAACCACTGTGGTTGCACTACCAGTTATGGCTACTATGGTCTTAAGCATCTGATTGTACATTGTTGCTGTATTGTTAAGCACAACTGAGGCATGTATTTTTTTCCCTTGGTTATAAGGTAATATTACAAAAATTGATCACTGTTTCAAACCAGTTAAACACGAATATTCAAGTAACAAGGTTGTTTTAATGGATAAGCAAAAAAAGAAGTTACCCAGCACTTTACACAACTACATAAAAATTAAATAGAACAAATGAAATTTGTTTATGCATATGCAATACACTTTTATATCTTTAAGATTTCTAAAACTAAAACTTAAACTATCATTTTCTTTAACGATACCATATTTTGCACAATAACTTATACTTAGGAGAAATAATTTCCCATTTTCCACAAAATATATATAATTATGACATTCACATTGATAGTTTAAGAAACAAAATTTAAGTGAATATTCTATCTTACGCAGTTATCTTTGTGGACCCTTCTAATCAGAATGCAACCAGTTGATGTATCTAATGCTTGACCCACTGAAAAAAGAAAGAGGGTCTTCACCTAAGCAAGACCAAACCATTTAAACTTTCAAAAGCTAAAATGATTTTATCGCATTTAAAAACATAGTTAGAGAATGTAAAAAAACTAAACGTTTAAAATACAGTGCTATTATATTGTATGTATCAACTACAATAAGATAGCAGTCAACTGAAAAGTAATTAAACAACTTTTTTCTTCCTAATATCATGAATTATACATGTTTCCCCCTACCCCTTGGGGATGAAGCCAAAACACAACTTTTCTGATCATCAGATGGACAGATTTGAGGGGAAAAACTGATGAGAAGTCCTCACAGGTAACTTAACTTGCCAGCAGAGGCCTCTCCTGTTGAGTTTCACCAGCTGGGATGCAAACTCCTACAACCCTCACACTGGCAAGGACCCGGCTCCGTGCATTGGTACCAGCAGGAGGATTAATACTAAGAGTGTTTCTAACGAGCGGCATCGCTTTACACCAGAACCGACGGCTAAATTCACAGTGCTATTTGCCCGGTCTTTATTCTTAATTCACGCTGGCTAACAACTAGTGTCCTTTCCCACAAGAGACTCCCAGCTCCAACTGGCACAGGACTGAAGGAACATCTGCAGGGCCACCAGAGCTGCCAGTTCACATCAATAGCTGTAGAAATGTTGCCATGAACTTGGGATAACACGTTTCCTATAGAGAGGACAGGGAATAACTCCCTTCCATCCCCCCACCACCTCAAAGGATCTCCCTGGAGCTACCAGAATGAAACTGCTCAGGAACAGCTGTAACAGGCCTTTTTGGGCTCTACCCTCTAGTTTGCTCTAAGTAATGCCTATCTGCTCCTTCTCCTGGGTGTTTTTACTTGATTTCTATTGTCAAATTACTTTCCTCACACAAGGCCCAAAGAGACCACCACCTCAGCTGCACACGAAGCTACCTCCCCTGCTTTTCCTTGGGTGCCATCTACACTGCAGGAGGTGCAGATGGAGCTGGCTCTGTTAGCCGGTTGGCATTAGCCTACCTCATTTCAGTAGAGAGACCAGAGCCACCACAGCACACAACACAGCACAGCCCAGCAGCTCAATCAACAACACCAAGTTTGGGGCTAGACTCAGAACTGCAGCACCTCAGCTGCAGGCCAGGACACAAACTAGCTCATTTCAGGTTGTGTTAAGAGAGACTGCTGCCATACACTGCTGTGTGCCATCTTGACTCGAACCCTCTGTAGAGGAAGGGAGACAAAGAAAGTCCTTTTTTCCACCTGCAAAGACAACTGGTGATTTCGTCCAACATCATTAAATTAACCATTTTTAAATGCTTTGTGACTAGTGTTATTTTGCAGCTTCCCACTGGACAAGAAGTAATACTGCTGCTTGTAGCTTCTCTGAACACTGTCTGCTCAGCAGTGAGAAACTACCTTGTTCAAGGTGCAACGTCCTCACACAGGACTTTCACAAACAGCTCCAGTTCAAGCCAGATAGATTGGCCACAGCACAGGTCAACCAAGCAGAGGGCTGGGGATTTGAAAGCTGCATGCACCAAGTATTTGGAAAAGCACCTCTTAGATTTTAAATTGCATATTTTGGTTCAGAACATGAAAGCGATGTGTGCTTCAGAAGGGTTAAAATGGCCAATGAAATTAACCCAGTTCTCAAAATTCCAAGAGACCAAAAACTACTTGAAGGTTGAATTTCATGCTCCAACCCTCATCCAGACTTCCAGCGGGAGAAGTAGTTTTATGTCTTTGGCAAGCAGCGCTCTGAAGAGGAATGAAACACTGGGACAGAAAGTGACCTATGGTAGCCAAATGTAAAAAGGCACATATTCCAAAAGGAGAGGCACCAGAGAAAGTTGTTTTGACTTAATCCCACAGAGGATCAGGAAAAAGAAAGTTGTGTAGCACTCATTTAACAAGTTACAATGCAAATGCTGAATGCCAGGGGTTAAATAGCATATCAAACAGTTTCAGGTTACGTATTCCCTTTCGCACTAAATAAAAGCCATTAAAATATTCAGGAATAAAATGCTCGATTAGGGAGCTTTCTATGAAGCAAGAACACACAAGTACAGTGGAAAGAATTGCACAAAGCAGAAGTGTAATGAGTTACATCTACAACCTTGGACTGACCAAACCTTAGAAATAACATTTCCTATCACTTTGCATTACTCAAGATTGCTTGTTAACATGCCCTGTCATTTCAGAACCAACACCACTGGCATGTGCACAGGCCTCTCCTTTATAGAAAGCTCACTAAAAATAGTGTCATCGTAAGAATACACAGGAAGCGGAGACCACAAGGCCATGCAGCAATATGTACTTATACCCTATGGACCAAGTATTATAAGAACTCCTAATGTGTAGAGTTACTGTGGGGCTGCTAAGGAGCTCCGTGTTTTGCAGGTTGGTCAAAATTTACAGACAGGTGTTACTGGTTCTAGAAATCCCAATGCTTAAGCAGGACGTTGATGAAATGGAAAGCTGAGCTACCTGGGTGCTTCTGAAAGAAAGTGGAGGCAGTATGGAGGAATGAGGGGAGATTAAGGCAGATGTAGCACAGGACTGGAAGCGTTTGCCTTTTTTTGGTAATAGCTGCTTGTCCACAGATATGATGCAGATGGCTGTCTGAGGTTTGCTAATACCTGATATCCTGGATAACACAGTAGTCAACACAAATTGTTCTAGGCTACAGCACCTTCTCACGAAGCAGATGCATATCTGACATCAAGAACAGAAGTAGCCTGGAGGGAAGGGGGAGGGGGAACGGGGAGAAAAAGGAGATGTTTAGTTTAAAAATGAGTACACATAGCCTTCCTCATCTCCAAACTTCACCCCAGATCCACAGATATTAAAAGCGACAAGATGGGACAACCTTAGCACATGGGAGGAGTCACAGCAGCTCCCCCTACTCTGGGCCATGCCAGGATTTGTTGGGAGTGTTAACATACAAGAATTAAGACTGCAGTTGAGGCTGCTTTATAATCAGTCTCACCTCCCCCCTTCAAAAAGAAAAACAAAAACAGCAAACCAAATCACACACAAAAAAGGGAACTGTGGCCACTTGCTATGAAAATACACCGAAGAGGAAAGCCCAGTGCAGTCAGAGGGGCTGACAAAGCTTTTTCTAGGCTGGCAGCCAGGTAGACAAGGCATGCTAGAGGACAAAGCACCCAAGGGACCTTGGTGTTAGGCCAAAGCCTTCTCCTGGCTACTGCTGGCTGAGTCCACCTGACTTGAGAGAACCTGCACAGAACCTGCTGGTCAAAAGCAGGCACCAGCCTCATGGTAGTGTGCAGCTCGGGAGGGCCCAGGAACCCCCTTCCTAGCCCCTATGTATCACTTATGCAATAATCCCAATGACCTGTCACTTTGCTTCCAAAACTGCTCTGACAGGCACCCAGTCAGCACTGTGTTTATGTCACCTCTGAAGGCAGGAGCACTACACTTCCAGTCAGCCTGAGAGGCAATGTCTGAGGTGCTCAGAGAGCATGGGGGCCACTAGATGCCCACTGTGCAGCACCTCTGCATCCATTCCTTGTGCACTGTAACAAAAAGCTGCAGGCTTGGTAGTTAAAATCTCCTCCATGCTGCCAACACCATCCTCCTCCCAGCTGTGACACATCAGTTCCTACTGTCCAGAATGGGCTTCATCAAGAACCACGAGCCACACGGTGCTAGTGTAAGTTACACATGGTATGTCACAGCTGGCAGCTCACTGCCACCCTGCCTGGCTTCTGCCTGCATCAGCCTGGCACAGGCAGGCCCTGCCCTCACCCATTACTCTACTGTGAGCCACCAGACTGCCTTTGCTCTCACTTTGCAGCTAGTGCCACCAGCCTATTGTTTTGGTCCCCTTTCCACCACGTGGCACTTTCTCATCTCCAGCCTGGGCACATTCCAGCACTAGTTTTTGGATCACGGCTGCTGCTCCACCAGACCTTGCTTTTGTGGCTCCACACTCCTGCCTCCTCCTCCTCCTCCAAGTTGTCTGGGATCCTCATTGCTCCAGTATCCACACACTTGGCCACATAAACACACTCCAGTTCCTGATGTAACCCAACACATTTTCTTGCTATCTCAAGTGAGACTTCCCTTTTTTGACTAACTTTCAGGAGTAGTAGTGCACTTGAAACCAGTAAGAATCTCGGGAGGGCTCAGAGAAAAAATGGTCTGCATTGCTAACATATACAACTCTACTGGTCACAGGAAAAGGCAGCGACATGAACCGCCTGTCTCTCAAACGGGTGGCTATGTATTAGTACCATTGCTGCTTTGCTCTAATTCTCAGTTGTGAAAGAACGAGACAATTTCACTCACATCCTTCTGAGAAGCCAAGTTTTTCAGTTTCGTTTTGTTCATCTGTCCATAGCTTTGGACTTAGTCCTCAAATACAAACATTTTTGATTAACACATTATTAGGATTTGTGAAGCAATGAAATTCTGCCCTCCAAATGCCTGAATGGCAACACAAGTGAGCCAACCATAATCAGGGCAACAAAAATAAATGGTACACTGAGAAGTCTTTAGTCCAGAGACCAAGATTTGCCATAGGCTGTTGACTGTGTTTTCATTTAGAAGGCAGGGCTTTTGTGCCAAGCTGTCTTATAAAATTAGGCTAAAGGGAGCCCTAGATCAGGCATTTTCAACATGCAAACCTCTAGTGGGGTTCTCGTGTCCTAGACTCTGTTAAAATTACACTTTTGTAACTAATTTTTCTATTTAAACACTTTACAGTCTCTTCGTTATCTTTAAACACACACTGTCCTTGGAGAAGTATTATCTCTGTGAAGCTCTATCAAGGAGAGGCTGCTTCTAGAATTTTTCTTCACAGAAACCATTGTAAAATCAAGGAAACTTTGTCTCCATGCAATTCCAGAGTGAACAGTTTTGCACACTCGCCTTGTTTATAGCTTTGCTCCTTTACCCCAAGTGAAACCACTCCACCATCAAAAAAAAATGTAAGAGTGAGCTTTGCCTCAGAATACTGTATGGTCCAGCAAAGCCAAACCTACAACAGCTTGGAGAACTGAGCGTAGGGAAAACATCCAAGGGAGATAAAGGTGTATGGGGTTTCAGCATCAAGAGGCATTAAAGTGTCCATGTACTGATGAGATACAGATACCATCAGAGCTGCAAATTAACTGTTCTCTTTCCACTTTCATGTATGTCTGGAATTCCCAATTCCCCAAATTGATACTGGAATCTGTATATCCAGAGGAAGTGAAACATGCTTACATCAAGGGTTGTCAAAAATGGCTTTTGCAAAGAGCATATACATATATATACACACACACGCACTCATATATATATACACACATCTATATAAACTGAGCAGAGACTGGGACTTTTAAATTGTATTTACCTCATCTTCCTCTTCAGACATTTTAGTGGAATTATCAGGGGATTTTACAGGCTTCTGGCTGTTGGTTCCATTTGTCTCCTCTCTGCCATGCTCTGCCTCCCACTCCTGTAGAACTTCATCTATGTTGAAACGACGTCGATAATTTACAAAAAAGTTTTTCACTTGCACCACAGATTTGTTTCCAATCACATCTGAGATTGCCTGAAAGTCTCGGCCGTATTTCCTGATTGCTAAAAGCAACAAAAAGAAAAAAAAACCAAAAGCGATGTGTTATTTCCACAAAGGCCACACATCTCCTTCTCTGGAGACTTCCAAAACCCGCCTGGATATGTTCCTGTGTAGCCTGCCCTGGGAGATACTGCTCTGTCAGGGGAGTTGGACTCTGCTCCAGAGTCCCTTCAACCTTTACCATTCTATGAAATCAGGCTCAAGTCACAGCACAGGGATCCAAAGCTGTCAAGATTTCAAGCCCCTCTCAAATTAATCCAGGAAAAAAAAAAGGTCTAAAATGGCAAGAAACACAGTTAAGACTAGCCCTGGAGAACAGATGAAAATAGAGGTATGGGAAGAGCCAAGTCTAGAAGACCTGGGTAAAACCTGCCTGTACGGCTTGAGCCATTATGCAGGCAAAGAGCACAGCAGTAGCCCCTGTAGAGTTTCACTTTCTGAAAGGTTGAACAAGCAGAGATTATTTGCAAGCACTTATATGCTGCAATTTATACTGCCCAGAGATTAGAAGGGGGCAGTATTGTTTCTTGTTCTATTCCATTCTTTGTGCAGTAATACACAGCAACACCAAAATTCCTCATTAGCCACTGAAGGAAAACACTGCTCCGAAAGGCAGCAGAGTTTTGATTATCACCAGGTGAAGCACAAATAGACTGGCAGGGCCATACCTTGCACGGCAAGAAGCTGTTCATCTGTGGTCCAACGTGCATTAAATTTCTGTACGACCTACACATCAAAAAAGGCAACTTCATTTTCATAAGCAACAACTTTCACTTGTATCTAAGCTCATAAAAACCTCACAAAAACACAACAACGAATTAACTGCTATTCAAACTCTATCATTCCTTTTAGTATCAACGCTTTCAACATAAATAAGCAACTGCATATGACATTCATTCAGTTAACTGTGACATATGCTCTGCCCTAAGTCATGGCAATACAAGAAGATAGGGAATGGTCTGAGCAGATAACCAAGAGCCACACTCTTCCAAAGCACCTGCTTGTTTTTATCATAGGCATCCTCTGTAATCTCGCTCAAATTATTTCAAGCACGAGGTGCCAGAGCTGGAAAGAAAAAAGCAAAAGTACCAAGTGCCAAGAGAAAGACAGGCCATTAACATCCTCTCCTGCATGTCTCAGTTATTTAGAGTAAAGCAACTATTTAGAGTAAAGCCCTCTCACAAGGGCAAATGGATATACCATGTTTTGTCAGTGTTGTATCTGGGATATCTGTACTGCTGTTAGAAACTACTTTCACTTGTCAAACACTGCTCTTTCCTCTCCTCTCCCATCTCCCCTTTCCATTACACAGCAGCAGTCTTGATTCACACTGACAATCAATAGGACACTGGTCCTAGTTTACTGGCAACACAAATAGCCCTGGTATGTAAACACAGATAAGCATTTAGCTCCACAATAAACAAGTGTGAGAAAACGATCCTACCTCTGGAAGTCTGTATTGTTCTATACCACCTTCAAGTTTTTCTTTGAGTGCGCTGTTTGTCTGTTTGATATTCTGAATCTGGAAAGAGAGTTTCAACCCTTTAACAAGAATTAAAAATTTATTTGGACAACCCTGCTTCCCGCAGCCCCAGCAGGAACCTCACAAGCTCAGCATTCCAGTTTTCCTCACAACCTCCTTTTCCCAAAAAGAAAGTTTGTTATATTGGAATAAAGGAATGGAGGAACAGCTGGTACATCACAAGATCCCATTTAATATATTCTGTCCTGTCTGCAAATTATTTAAGAACTGCCCCAACTTTCAGGGCTGTATAAAGCCCAACATAAGGAAAGCACCGTTCACAGCAAGTAATGAATCAAAGACTGCTAGAGAGCTCCACTTCTCTCAGAGTGACAAGAAAAAGGCTTTAGGCCAAAATACCAATTCTACTAAGTTTAATAAAGAGACTGAGACACATCTCTGCTTTAAAAAAGGTGAAAGTGTTCAGATCTAGGAAACAAAGTCATGTAGTAAATATAGAAACATAGAAATGTCTGGGTTGGAAGGGACCTCTAGAGGTCATCTAGTTCAACCCCCCTGCTGAGAGCAGGGCCATCCTCAACTAGATCAGGTTGCTCAGAGCCTCATCAAGCCCCACTGAATGTTTCCAGGGATGGGGCCCTCAACCACCTCCCTGGGCAACCTGTCTTTACTAATAGATATTTGAAAAACATTTGTTTAAAAGGCAGATCCATCAGGGAAGCAAAAGGTACATAGGAAAGTTTGTATGATGCCCAAGAAAGAATAAAACAAGCTTATCTGCCTGTTCCAGAAGTACCATAGAAAAAGGTAAAGGAAGCTGATTGCTGCAGACGGAAATCAGATACTGCTGAAACCAGTATCACCCGAGGGAAGTTCACAGTTAAAACAAAGAACTCCAAACTGTAAGAAACACTAAGCACCAAAAAGTGTTCCTTCAAGTGAGTGCTATGGACTCTTCCTGTCTCAATGTAGGTATAAAGCAGGCTTGGCCATAGAACTAAAACCTAAGAGATGTAAACCAAGACTGCACTACTTTATAGCACAAGGTTAGCAGCTAGTCAATTAAGCTAAACAGCGATGTGCATCATCACTGTCAAGCTACAAATGCCTGCGAACTTTGCAGACTGCAACAGGCACTACCACCAAAAATAGGTGTTATTCTTGAACTATCCCACAGATACCTGTCGTTTGATTGAGACTAATTCCATGTCCAGTTGTCTGAGTACAGTGGTAGCAGCTGTCGCGTTGGCAGAAACAGCCTCTACATCTTCTTGGGAAAGGAACATTCCTTTGGGAGGTTTCCTCTTCGCTCTGTTCTTAGCCTGTGTACTGTGCTTCTCCTTCTTCACCTGAGGAACAGTTTCAGTGGGCGGCACCTGGCAAACAGCAGTCATTTTACAAAACTGGATGATATTTAAAGATCCCTTCCAACCCAAACCATCCTGCGATTATATGACTTTTAGCCATCTTCAAATATTGGAGAATGAGAAAGGTGTCTTGCAAACAGGAAGGCCTTTTATGCTTTAGGTAGCATGTCACACAAACACTGTCTTATACAAGCAGCTGCTTTCTTCTAGGCAGCTTTCCGTGCTTACGGAGATAATGGTTGTCTTCTCTGCCCATTCTCATTTTGGGAGACAGATGCCCAATTTTCCAGCAGTTAAATGTTCTGGTTATTTTGAAGTGTTCTGGATCCTCTCCTCTTGCTTTCATCACCAGGACTGAACTCACCAGTTTAACTGAACACTCAAACAAAGTGGAATCTGGAGGCAGGGGAAGAATGCAACTCAAAGACTTTACAGAGACTTGTTTTTCTACATGTCAGACAGAAGAAGGAATAAAGCAATTTATATAAATGCTCAGGATAAAGGAGCAAGGTGACTACAATAATCCTTAGATTGTGCTGCAGTTTCTTGGAAGCCAAGTTTTCTTGCATAGCACTGGTATATCAACCATTCTATTAAACTGATGCAGTTTTGCCTATAAATAAACTTTAGGTTTCTTTTGGAAAAGGGAATATTTCACAGAAAACTATTTTTATGTCTTCTGTCTAAGGCAAAGAACTAGGTGCATGCCTCTAACAGGTAGATTAGGTGTGACACTATACTGCAGATCCTTCAAGAGCACAACTGATACTCTAATACCAAAATCATTTCTTCCAGAAATTATTTTCAACAAGCAACTCATACCCAAGATTTATTACCCAGTGGCTGGAGGCTGGCAAAGAACTCAGAACAGAAGAAGGGTGTCAGGGAGAGAAAAAACTGAGAGGGGTGGCTGTACATCTGAAATCCTTTGCTTGATCACTGCCAGCTTTAAACACATTGGCTTCACTTAACACTATTGTTTCTTTCCTAATTTGCAGCTACATGTAGTTTCTACACAGTTTGTGGCGTTTGCTCATTAGCAAGCATTAAAACTCTGGCATTCAAACCCACATGAAGCTGAGCACAAAGCCTCACAGAAGCATGAGGCTCCGTCTCCCAAAAACTTGAGGACCCCAGCACAGCTGCTAACAGATAAAAGCTTGCACCCTCTTCATGGGCTCAAGGGTCAGAGCCACACAGCAGCAGTTATGTGGATGATTGCCTCTTCTCAACTTTTTTCTTCCCTCCTGTAGTGCAAAGGAGTCCATGAGAGACAATGCCTATGGCAAGCCCAGGAGCAAGAGGTACCTAATACTGTTGCAGGATGGATACCCTATTTCTTTTTGCAGAAGGGAGTAGGGAGCAGGGGAAACCAGACTGGTTTAGCTACGAACAAGGGAGGTAAGCTCTGCACTCTGCTTCAGAAGTGAGTGCTTTGATAACCAAGCCAGATACATTATTCAGCACAGACAGACATTTCAGATTTATTTGTATCTCCTGTGCATAGAAAATTTCACAGGATCGTGCAGTAACGTCTCACAAGCAGCTCAAGCTGCAGGCTGACCAATGCACAACACCTGCAGTGCAAATATCCCAGAAGCCTCAGCATTAAGGAAAAATGAAAACAGTTTCAAATGATTGTTTTACACAGTTCAAAGAACATGAAGGCTCTTTTGTGTTGCAGACAACAAGCCAGAGCTCCACCAGAATGGGTTCTGACAGCTCCAAATGCCTCTAGGCCTCAGTGATATTGTGCAGACTGAAAATTTGAACATCTACCCTATCTTGGAAACTCTTGCTTTCCTGGCCACACACATTGCTCTGTAGAATTAAATCAATTCATGAAAAACAGAGAAAATTAAAATGCAGGCATTTAGCAGTGCTTCTCTATTAAGATACTGCCACTGCTCTTCAGTCTTACAAACCCTGTAACACAATCAAGGTTCCCTTCCTCAGACATCATGGTGTAAAAAGAAAAGAGCAAGCTATCACACGACATGTAAAAGGATTAAATGGGAGGTATTTCCAGGAACAAGGAAGATGTGGAGAAATGAGCTCTAGCTAATGACCTCGGTATTACGGAGTCACTATCTGAGGAAACCTGAACAGTTGCACTAACACTGAAAGTACTTAAAAAAAAAAAGGAAGATTCCCCGTCCAAAGAAGATCCCCAAAAGAGGAAACAGATGAGAGATTTCAGATACTCTGAGAAATGCCACTATTACTCGGCAAGTCATACCCTAACTGACACATCTCAGAGCTGGAAAAACCATCTTTGTGTTGTTGGGACAGGGAGGTTCTTTACGGTAAGAGTCCTGGGCTAGAGGTACATCATCACCCCCGCACATCCAACTACATCGTTAAAAGAAACGACGATCAATAAATAACATATCCCCCCACCAGACACCTGCTTGCTCTTCAGGCATTTTCCATCAGCCCCAGGCTAAAGGACTGCAAAAATCAAATTAACTCTGAACAGGCTATGCAGTTTGTCAGCTTCATTTTACCCACCAGTACAATCCTGGTCCAGAAAAGCCCCCACAAGGCTGCCCACCATGGCATACACAGCCAGACTGTACATGCTCCATGAGTTACGATCATCTCTTCAGATTGGTTAGAGTGCCATGGCCTGCATTAGTGCGAGAGGGAGGGCAGACAGCCTCCTCCCATACAAGACTTTCTATGAAAAAGTCTTGATGGTAGCTATGGGCCCTCTGCTCTCGTTCAGCCTTGCAACAGAGGCAGCCAACCTGCCAAAGAACTACCTTTCCATGTCAGCATGGCAGGGAAGGAAGTAAAAATAAAGGAGATTGCACAGATCTCTCTTACAGATGCAAGGTTTCAAAGAGGTTACAGAGAAATCTAAACTTAAAAATTTATTAAAACAATGGGAAGGAAATGAGATGATAGTACTGTTTACAAGACACAATGCAAAGCTTCAGTATGCAGCTGCAACTTAGCCAAGAACCCTTCCAGTTTGGGTGTTGCTGAGGCTTTTGAGGTCAGCTTCTTGTGAGGGTGAATATGAGTGGCTTCACATTCACTCTGCTCCTAGGAAGTCATCAGGGATGAAAGGACAGTTCCTTCAGTGGAAGGAACATCTAGACTTCCCAGAAAAGCTTTAGAGGGGACCCTGGCATGGGTGACCAGAATGCTGTGATTTTTTCATTTATTTCCATTCAAAATAATTTATTAGAGGAATTAATCTCATTGATAAAAACTGACATGCTTAGGACTTCGTTTTCACCTGTGTGCAATCATGTTCTTAAATATTTCTAGTGGTTTTTCCTACATACACTTAAAAAAATCTTAAAATTGGAAGACAACGACTACAAGAAAGAAATCAGGTTACAAGAAATCAGAAAAGGGAACTACTTAAAGGAGAGAAGGCCTTAGGGTAAACGTCTTCCTGCAACACTCACACAACCCACACTGCTGCTGAATGGCAAGGCTTTCTTTATTTAGTAATAGCCTGGTTAGCAGGGTATGCACATGAAAATAAAATATACACTTTGTTGTTAAGCATCACAAACTACGTTTTCAAAACTGTTATATTTGTGCGGCTATTTTCATCCAGAACTCTATGCCCATTTAAAATGAAGTATTTGAAGCAAGGTGCAAGTACTACATTCTAGAGTAGACAAAAATATTCTGTGCATAACAACAAATTAAGGTCCTTTCACCAGACAAAATGAACTGGCCACAGAAAGGCTTTCTCCTTTACTGCTCAGCACAGTTGCCACTGAAATCCTCAGAACTATTGCTGAAGACTTCAGTACAACAAGAATTTACCTTAAAGTCTAAGATGTAGATAAACACATTCTTACTAGTCTACCTAGATCAGATTAAAGGACGTATTTCCCCTCCACCAAGCCATCTCAGTAGGGGCCTAAGCACTTCTGCTCCATCTCCACACTGTGAAGTTGATTTATACCATCACTGAAGTTGGTTCAAGCTAATACAGCTGAAGAGAGAATCAAAGAAACTAGAAACTTTCACATAGTACATTATCATGGGATGGTGAAGTTTTACATTTCCCCAGATAGATCCATAATAACTTATTTGTCTATACTTGTCATTATCTAAGAAGAATTCTGAAGACAATTCTTCTTTTCTTGTATGACAACTATACAAAGCCCAAATAAAGAAAATTAGATACTGTCAGCTTCTACATGAAATATCTAGTAAGGAAACACTTTCATTTGTATGGTAGTAAGAAAAGAATTGTACCTCCTTTTTGCTCTCCTTGTTTTGTTCAACTTCAATATCAATAGGGTTATTTCCATTTGCTTCCTCCATTTCATCCTCACTGAAAGACAAAAGCAAACAGTACTGTATTAGTTTGTGAGACTCTCTTCCTATAAATAGTATGCTATGAGAAATGCATGGATGCAATAGCAAGCCCAACAGCTTTCCTCAGTTTTATTCCCAGCATGGTTTTTTAGGGGGTTGAGGTGTGGGGTGTGTTTTGGGCTTTTTTTTTTGGTGTTTCAGGGTAGGGTTTTTTTGGTTTGGTTTGCTTTAAGTCAAGAAATTCTTAATTATAAAGATACTAGGCCCCACATCTTGCAAAGGAAGACTTGTCAGTAGTGTATTTAGGCAAAATACATCTGCTCAGATCAAGATACATGAAACTGATTACAGAAGTTGTCTTTTAAAGAACACGGAACACTGAGCATATTCACTTCACGTAAACCAAGACAGAAACAATGAATTACAGCAAATACCTAAAACATATTTCATACAACTCCTTAGCATTTCACAAAGCAAGACATGCATACAGGTGAACTCCCTCAATAACAAGCATAAAAATTGTTGTTTGTTGTTTGGTTTGGTTTTGGGTTGTGGTGGTTTTTTTTGGTGGTTGTTTGTTTGTTTGGTTTGGGTTTTGTTGGTTTTTTTTTCAGTGACAGCCTCACATTTCATTCTCCCCTGGAAGAGAAAAAGAGGTTACCAGTTACAGAAGAACAATAGCATGAAACTGGGGCCATATTGAGAGTGACCTTGGCACACTTGGCCAATCTGGCTTCATTGGAATTTTAATCAGATATTAAACAGAATATATTTTCACCATTTAGAATTTTTGTACTGTACACAACTAAAGTTAATTGCACCATTTGGGATGATGCCCAGAAACAGAAGAAATAAGCTGACCTAATCAAAGCTTTTTTTAAAAAAACCCAAACCAACCCAGAACTTACTTTGTCATGTCAAACTTAATAGCCAGAGATGAGGACTTGTGCTGGTACAGGTGTGTTATAGTGCCTGTGCATGGCAGAGCCGTGCAGAAAAAGGCCAGCAGAGCTGTGAGAGGCTGCTGGAGCCAGGTGGGGTGCATGTACATAGGAGCAGGGGACAGCAGGCATGGCGGGTGCTGGTGAGGATGGCTGAGGGACCAGCACTCGCTCACGGCTGTCTCCCTGCCACACTGACATCCTGTGCAGTCGCAGTCTAAGGAATAATGTCCTGCCAGGTGGCTTGAGCTGGCATCCATCTCCACAACATCAGTCACTTCTACAAGCCATCCCCACTCTCCCAAGCCACCTGGCCCACGAGGTGATTCACAAGGTATTTAGTTTGTGTAATCACAATTCTAGGGAATAAACTCACAAGCACCCCCTCCCAGAGCTGCATGCTCAAAGCCCCTTGCATACAACAGCTACTGGAAGCCTGGTGCCAAATGCACTGGGAGCTATTTCAGTGATGATCTGAGGGGCTGGGGAGTTTCCCTGTCTAGCCACAGAAGAGATACAGCAGTATTTGAATAAGATACCTCAAGACTGCCTCTCCTTGTAACCACATCTCCAAAAGAGCTTCCCTGTGTTTTCACCTAGGTTCAGACTTCAGCCTTTCTACAAAGGCCAAACCCCCATGGACTTTGCTGTGCTCATATCATAGATTGCTCTTCTATTCCAGCAAGTTCCCTAGACATGAGCTAGATCAAAACCCACCCACCACTCATTTCTGCAGTTTTAGACACTGATCACTATTAACTGAAGAACATTTCTGAAGTTTTGCCAACACCCAATAGCACACTACAACCTCAAAATCCAGGCACCCTAAACTCATCCTGCTTTACTTCCATGCCCTTGCTGGGCTGCACTGACAAATCCTTCAGGGGTGTAGGGGTTTGATAATCAAGGGGAAGAAGGGAAATCTAACATCAAGCTGATGGCCTGGTGCTTAGTCTGCTGCAGATGTAAACCAAATTACACGTTTCCAATGCAGCTGCCTTCCTCAAAGGTTACAAAATTACAGCACATGGCAACCTATACAGTTCTTTCCCAATCACCAGATGGTCTGAGGTGCTGCATTTCCCAGAAAACGAGCATAGGTACCAGAGATGTGTATTTCCAAATTGCAGTAATTTAATTTTTGAGCACAGAACAGAGAGGTAGTATTAAAAGTTCCTAAACCACATAGAACAAGATCAAAAAAAAACCCCACAACCAAAACTAAAAAATACTCTTTGTAAGAGATTTTTCCTTCTCTCATGAATTAGTAGAAAAAAAAAAAAAAGGCAGGATGGAGAGGAAAAAAAAAAAAAAAAATCAAGCCAATCTCAGCAGAGAAGGGAAGAGAACAGAATGGAAAGAGACTCAGGTCAGAGAAAGCCAAACAAGTTGCCTGGTAGTATTCTCCCTGGCCCTGCCTGTTAAGCAAGCATTGCTGACCCAACGGAGAGATGGGAGAGGTTGAGTGAGTCACTGGTGTAGTTCAGCTCAACCCTGGAAACACGTTTCTTCCTGTTTCCCCAAGTGTAGGCTCACTCATACACACTGGAGTCAGCAAACAGCTCCCTGGGAAGTTCTACAGCAGCAACTCTTTGAGGGAAATACTTTGCAGAATTTTGCCCAATTACATTAGGAGTCTTCAAAAACCAGGCACAGCCCAAGTTTGGTCTGCAAAGACATTAACTGCATTTTAGAGCAGGTTGAGAAGGCACTTGTATCAAGCAGACGGAGTTACTACTGTTCAGGGTTTGGTGTTTCCCCCCCCCCCCCCCCCCCCCCCAACCCACCCACAAACTACCCTGCCCATGCACCAGAACCACCCACCACCAGCACAGCAAATAAAAGGTGAGGGGTAAATAGTGAAACAG